>LHUT01004997.1:0-13044 GCA_001412135.1 Silene latifolia subsp. alba | reverse complement strand
GTATGATCTGAAAAATATGAACAATTGACAACAGACAAACATGTTTCGAAGGCTTTCTCTTGTGTATATACATACATACATATGGAGTATTATCTCATATCAAACCGATGAATAATAATTTAAGTTATTTTATCTTTGGTGCAAATGAATATTTTTACTCCCTCCGTATTAGACTAATGGTAACACTTACCTAATACGGCCGTACCACACCAATGGTAACATTCCTTATTTGGCCCACAACATTTTCAAATTATCCTTATACCCATTTGATATTTACATAAAATGTCACTACATACTCCACCTATCAACTCACAATTAAACCCACAATTACATACCCCACCTATTTTCTTCCCTCTTTATCCTTTCTTTTATCCTCATTTCTTAAAAACCCTTTTTTTTTTTTACCACGTTACCATTTGTATGGTACGAAGAGAAACTCACATATACTCAAAATTCACTCAAGTTACGTAAATGCTTTGGTCTAAATCGTCAAACCTAATTTCAAAGTTCTACTATTTGATTTTAGCTCAAAATAAAAATGTTTACGCCCGGAAAAAAAAAGGAAAAACCTAATGTATATAGTTTTCAAACTACTCCGTATTAAGTAATCACACGTAACCAATACGATATCTAACTAATCCAACATACTCTACCTATTTCTATTTTCTACACTATTCACGAATGCACATTCAATTTCGATTTTCTCTCAATATATAAGTGAAAATACATTCATGTGGGATCTTGTTTGATTCGTCTTTACGAGTACATTAAAAATATCTAATTTTTATAATTTTTCCAAATACGTAGCTAACAATATTTACCTCGTAAAACACGCGTTGACAAACGTGAAAAAGCAAAGTGGTAGGGTGGAGTTGAATGGAGGGAGTAGAACATCGATAGAAAATAACGGCCGTAAATTCCACCGTCGTAAAAAAGAAAAAAAAAATCAAAATGGCCGACATACAAAGAGGCACATCAAGGAACAGAAAATGAAAATCTGAAAAAATAATGTTAATATGGCAACATACTTCCTAGTCCCGCGCCCCACCGTCCCTTTCAATCACTATCCTTTCTTTCATCAATAACATCGTTCACGTTCACCCCTTATAAAAATCCTCACGTATCATCATCATCATCATCATCATCATCATTATTACATTAAATCTCTTCATTTGTTAATTACAAGAAGAATTTTCCCAACAAATTGAAAATTCTTCTAGTAATTATTGAATTCCCTGCAAAATCCAGTTATTATAAATTTACAATTCAGAAAGTTTCATACTTTCTTATATTTTCTGGATTTTGTAGGGGATAATTTTAATTTTTACAGCATATTTTTGTAAAAAAAATTCCGGGTTTTTAGCTGTTGGACATTATATTTAGCGGGTTATTGTCAAAATTTGATCTTTGAGTTTTATTTCCAGGGAATTTTGTTTTTAAATGTTATAAAGGTACTGTATAATTTTTGAATTGGGGATTTTTTTTTTCTTTTGAGTTTTGGGAATAAAATTGGGTGAAGATGACACTTGAAGCAATCCCTGGTAGTTCAGGATACTTGGATACATTTCCTGAGAGAAGAATTTCATATTTTGGTAATAAATTTGTTCTTGCTTTGACTGTTACTGCTGGGATTGCTGGATTACTCTTTGGCTATGATACAGGTATATTTCCTGTGTAATGTTGTCCGTCTTAGTTAATTGTTTACCTTTTTTATTCTTTGCCAGAAGTATTTTGATAACATGTAACAAATGATTGGGACATAGGGAGTATAACGCTTATTATTTTATGTTTGATGAAATGTAACAAGTATTGTAACTGTTAGATTGGACTTAATATGTTAACTTTAAGATTGATGAAATGATGGTTTATTGGTTCATAAAGGTTCATGATGAACTATTCAACTTTATGGTATATCAGTTTTGGAGTGAGTGTGAGCCTTTTTGAAGGTAATAGTCGAACCCGTGGGTCGTGCTCTCTACCTTTAGTGCGCATGGGTAAACCCTCGGGTTTGAGACTTGAACTTTTGTTATGTTGAATGTTCAAGTCAATGGATTCACTTAATCAACTTTCTGAAATTCGGACTATATTAATGATACATATTTTTCCCATCATTTATGAAATTCAGTGGTTGATTTGATTGTATTTCGTCTATTCATTTTAGTGGCTAAATGTATAGAAATTTTACCATTTGAGGAATAATATGGTTGTTTTAGCAAATAGAACATCATGTGATATCCTTCTTTGTACTAATCCTCCTGTAAAAGTGTGATTTTCGTTAGACGGTCCTAGAATAAGAGACAAAGGTTATTTGAGAACTTTTTTTTGTTGGCTCCGAAATATGGACTATAAGAGGATACTTCCTATCTGTTCCTGCATATTTTTGAGTGACTTACTGACTTAGGAGAACATCAAAAGTTATAGATACAACAAACTGTTGTTAGTTATTGTTGTTCTCAGAAGTGACAGAAACTTTATGTTCTGCAAATACTATTTGTTCTTTTGAGTTTGTTGGATATTGTTGATCGTCGACTATTTCTGAGTGAAAAAAAAACACTCCATTTGTCCCATTGGAATGTTTATATAAATTACGATTTCCTCTTGGGGTCTTCCAGTTGGTAATATCTTTGATCCGAATTCAAAACCTTTCGTTTCAGGTGTGATATCAGGCGCCCTCCTGTATATAAAAGATGATTTTCCGTCTGTCAAAAACAGCAGTTTCTTGCAGGTACAGTTAATATAACCAGGACCTTGTTAGGTAAAACAGTGATTAATTAATGACGTATAGGCGTATAGCCCTTTCGCATACACCTCTAAATTTTCTGCTTATTGTTCAATTTTCTCAAGTACATCCGTGTCTGAGTCTGTGGCAACAACCTTATAGTCTAATAACTTAGGGCACGTTAAAAGATTTTGAATGAATGAATTATACTTATCCCCAGGCATTTCTTAATATAATTCTCTGTTCATTTTGATGAGCCAAACATTTTTGTTTCTTTGCCATTGGGTTACAGTGGAGGGACTATTACACTATCATCCCCATTTCTATCGTCAATCACCGTCATTTTCCTCCATTTTTAGTTCATTTAGGCTCCATTACCTTAGTAACAATTACCTCCATCCCAAACAAGCCCTTAGAGGACTGGGGTAATGATGATGACCCTGGTTCTTTTTTCGACCACAGAGATCTAATAATTCTGGGCATCAAATTCTGACAGGAAACAATAGTGAGTATGGCATTGGTCGGCGCAATCGCTGGTGCTGGCTCCGCTGGTTGGCTTAGTGATACGTATGGGCGTAAAAGGTCGACTCTTTTTGCTGATGCTATCTTTGTCGTTGGTGCCCTTGTCATGGGTGTTGCTCCTGGCCCAATTATCCTGATAGTTGGACGGTTCCTGGTTGGGTTGGGTATTGGGCTGGCATCAGTTTGTGCTCCTGTTTATATATCAGAAGCATCTCCGACAGAAGTAAGAGGAGGGCTCATCAGCACAAATGTTCTAATGATTACTTTTGGACAATTCCTTTCATACTGCGTTAATCTTGCCTTCACTAAGGTCAGAATGCCAGATACTTTGTCTTCTCATTATTTTAGTTCTTTGATTAGTTGATATGCTTTGTCTTCAGCTCGCTAAAGTCTAAACTCTCTATACTTCATTATGAGTCATCTGGAAACAACCTCACTGTTTTTAACGTGAGAGTAATGTTGTGTATATGCGACTCCCCCTACCACGCCACAGTGGGTGCCATTGGGGCATTGGGGTTTTGTTTTTATATATTCCATATCCCATGGTTTAATATCTTTTAAACCAAATGCTTCTATCGTTTTTTTTTTTGTTGGCTCAAGATTCAAGAAACTATAATACTCGAATAGATTTTTGGTTAATTTTCTGAACATTTCTTTGCCTGTGAATACAAGCAGGTGCCTGGAACTTGGCGTTGGATGCTTGGTGTCTCTGCTGTGCCTGCCATGTTGCAATTTATTTTGATGCTTCTTTTGCCAGAGTCGCCCCGATGGCTTTACATGAAGGTTGAGTTCTTAACTTTTACTTGAATTTTATAGTCTTCTGTCCTGTATCCTAGTAAAACATTGACTTGATACCTTGCAGAAAGACAAATCACAAGCCGCTGATGTTCTCTCGAGGATATATGACCCGTTTAGGTTGGAAGATGAGCTTGATTTGCTTGCTGCTGCTGCTGAAGAGGAACGTAAGGCAAAAGCTGTTAATATTATGGATGTGTTCAGAATCAAAGAAATCAGGCTTGCTTTTCTTGCTGGGGGTGGTCTTCTGGTAAGTTCATTCTGAAGTGTCGTAAACTTTCTGCATTGATTGTTTCTGTGGTTGTCAACTCACTGTGAGTAGACTGCCATCCGCTGTTATTGTGAGAACTTTGAAAGCCATGGATTATCAATGGCATTCGTATACACTATCTCTGACTACGGTTACAAGGGCCGTTTACGAATCTTCATTTAGGGTTTTGTGGATACTTTAAAAGGAAAGGGGAGAGGAGGAAAATGGAGGGAGCAATGGGGTTTTCCTTCCATTTTTTTTTTCCGTATGTTGGAAAAATTGACCGAACCATTCCTCTTCATCCTAATTAACCTACTAAATATTGTCGTAGACTTGTAGACTTGTAGTGTAATTGGTTTTTATTGTACTTAAATAAAAGTGTCTAATATCTCAAGAACTACAAATCCCAGAGGTTCCTTATTAATGGTTTTAAGTCTAACATTTATGCAGGCGTTCCAGCAACTGGCAGGGATCAACACTGTTATGTACTACAGCCCAACTATAGTACAGATGGCTGGATTTAGTTCAAATCAACTTGCCCTCCTAATCTCACTTGCTATTGCGGCCATGAACACAGTCGGAACAATCTTAGGCATATACTTGATCGACCGTACGGGAAGACGTAGCTTAGCCCTCACTAGCTTGGCAGGCGTATTTGTTTCCCTTATATTGCTTTCGATGTCATTCTTCCTGGGTTCCTCTAGTGACTCAAGCTCTTTCTACTCATGGCTCGCTGTCGTGGGTTTGACCCTTTACATTGCCTTCTTCGCTCCTGGAATGGGTCCTGTACCTTGGGCCATAAACTCCGAGATTTATCCTCAAGCTTACCGGGGTTTATGCGGGGGCATGGGAGCCACAATCTGTTGGATCACAAACTTTCTAGTTTCAGAATCATTCCTGTCTATTTCTGATGCCATTGGAACGGGCGGGGCTTTCCTGATAATCGCGGGAATTGTGGTGCTCGCATTCGTATTCGTGTGCGCCTTTGTACCTGAAACTAATGCCTTGACTTTCGAGGAGGTCGATCAAATGTTCAAGGATAGAGCTTATGGCAGTAGTAGAGAGAACTCTCAGAACCTTCTGGAACCAGGAGTCCGGTTTGAGACTAATGGCTAAGCTGTGTTCGTATGCTTTCTCTCAGAGCAACATTTTTTTGCTTTCTTCGTTCTTTCTCTTTTTTTCCGATCAACAGTTTATTTAAGCCAAAAAGGCAAGGAACAGCACCAATAGAACAATTGGGAAACATGCTTTATTTTGATTCAAAAACGTTATTCATCATCGTACATAGATATACTGGATTTGTTTCGTGTTGCTGAATGAAAAGGCGATGCGCATTGAGAGGCATTTCTTTGCAAAAGGAATCTAGTGCCAGACTGCCAGTAAGAGGCTATGTAAATTATTGTCTCTTTGTTTTGTTGTTGATTGAACTGTTGTATATTTGGGATTTATGTGCAATTGGTGTTGTTATATCAGGAAGTGATCAATTTTCCAATCTCTTCTTCTGTACCTTGGATTGTTGTGAGAGTTTTTAATGAGCTAGTGGCATTGCCTTAGAACATATCGAAATTTTAAGTGTTTGATCCTATGTTTTGCGACTGTAGCAGTCGGATATATGCGTTTGATATAAGACTCGATGTGATCAAGCCATATCGGTTAAAAATGTCTTGTTGAATTTAGGCATTGTTTGGTTACCACTACAAATGTGGGGGAATTTGAAAATTCATGAATTGGAAAAAATGAAGATGTTTGGTTGCTCAAAATCCCATGATTTCCTTTTTCCTAGGAATTGCAAACTCCACCATAGGTAGTTTGAAATTTCTATGTCCATTTTATTCCTATATGTCAACCAAACGTCTTTTTAGCAATTTACATAAATTACCCAATTCACGAGTTTTTGAAATTGACGGGAGATTAATTCCGCCATGACAACCAAACGACACCTTAGACTAGGGAAAATGACTTGAAGAATCTACGAAAATACTCTGTAGTAAATTGCTTTCAAGAGTTCAAACCGTGAAACGGTGTACTACGAAACTAAAATACAATGACAATTATACCCCAATACTACGAATTTCAGATAATTTAAAATAAATATTTAAATAAGGCAATTTTATATAAATAATTAAAAACTGTTGGGATGGAAATAGTATTTTTGACACCAAGTCAGCAGCTGTTAATAATGATAGGAACAAAAAAGACATGTCAGTGATGAGTAGGACTGCAGTACAACTGTATGTTTTGTACGACTTGACACTATACCTGTTCAATACTTCAATCCTCATCTTCTTTACCTCTGTACATCTATGATGGGATCTATCCAATTTTTCCTGTTACATTAATTCTACAGATTCTTGTTTAAAACCGTCTTAATATAAGACGATATTCATAACCGATTTATTTAAATAAACCAATAAAAGGAGTGACGTGAGACAGGTTAAGTTTAAGCACAAATTAAGACCAACTGCATTTATTCATACTTTCATTACTCAATTTTCTTATCTGGGTTCTTGCAAATTCTGTAGAACAATCAATATTTGTAGCAATTTGGGTTGATTTTGGTGGATAAACAAATCCCATTTCTTTAGGATTTCTGTTTTTATTTATGTCAACTGTTACCATTTTTTTCTGGGTTCCTGAAATTTCCTCATTTTCTGTTTAATAAGACTACATTATTCAATCAAAATCCTGCAAATATAATCTGGGTAGTATTTATTCTACCAAAAAGTTGTTATCTTTCTTCCAATTATCAGTAATTTAGTTTAATTTAATCTTTGCTGAGTAATTTGATTCATTTTCTGAGATATTTTCGATTTCGATTCAACAAAAGTTTGAATCTTTCTGTAATTATCAGCTTATTCAGTGAATTTTCCATATTGGGTTGGAAATTTTGGCTGAATTTCTGAAGTGGGTTTAGTGTAGAAATTGGGTATTTTTTTTTTCTGGTGTATAATTAGTGAAGATGGTATTGGATTCAATACCTGGGAGTTCAGGTTACTTAGATTCATTTCCTGAGAGAAGAATCACTTATTTCAGTAATGGGTATGTGCTTGGGTTGACTGTTGTTGCTGGTATTGGTGGTCTACTCTTTGGCTACGATACAGGTATCAAAACCTCGTGCTCTTATTTATTATAGCATTAATTATCTTCTTTCGGAATTATTCATTTGTTTACCTTTTTTATTCGTGGTGAGGACTAAAGGGTAATTTAATCGAAGGTAAAAAATTAGGTAGGATTAAATGCAAATTATATCAAGTCTACTTCTGGCTTGAAGTTTGGATTGGTTCAATTCTAGCCTTGATTTGATTCGCTTATTAAGAGTTTCATGGTGTACATTTCTCTTTGTAAGATTATTTTGGTCTTACATTTGTTGATGAAGTGATAGGACTTGAGTTTGTCTGTAGGTAGCCAGAAGGTCATTGACTCACATTTCCTAAGCTTTAAGATTGCATATTGCTATGAGTACCGTCTTTAAATCGAAACTTATGTACTGCCTTTATGTAGTATGCTTAAGTTGCTTGGTTTTAAGAAGAGCTTGAATTGCAGGTGTAATATCTGGAGCACTGCTATACATCAAGGATGATTTCGAAGAAGTCAAAAACAGTAACTTCTTGCAGGTATGTTCAGTAATAGGATTGCATTGACTTCATTTGGAGCTGTTACACTCGTTCGAAAATACTATCTATCAGTCCCTATAGGGTAATTCAGTAGCAAGGTGTAATTATTTTGAGCTTCTATCCTAATATTCCTATGAGACGGTCCTATAGTATCAGATGATTGAGACTGATAAAAAACAAGAAATACTGATATTTGTGTAATGTCTAATGCTGTTTTAACAACGTGATATATTACACTGACAATGGACATATTTAAGTCGGAGAGTCTCACGTTTCACAGTTTGGCTTATTGTTAAAATAAATTGTTAACTACGGAGTACTTCATAATTGTTTTCAAGCCATTCTGCTAAAAAGCTATAAATTCTCCTGTCTGCAGGAAACAATTGTGAGCATGGCCCAAGTAGGTGCCATAATAGGGGCTGCTACAGGCGGATGGATTAACGATTCCTTTGGACGGAAGAAAGCTACACTCCTTGCAGATATCATATTCGCAGTTGGCTCATTTGTTATGGCAGCTGCCCCAGATCCTTACGTTCTTATATTCGGACGTCTGTTAGTTGGTTTGGGTGTTGGAGTGGCATCGGTTACTGCCCCTGTATATATTGCAGAGGCAGCTCCTTCTGAAGTAAGAGGTGGACTAGTTAGCACTAATGTTCTCATGATCACTGGAGGACAGTTTCTTTCCTACCTAATTAACCTTGCTTTTACAGAGGTCAGATACATTTTTTTCTCTACTTATTTACTCGTATAAGTTACCAAAATTACTGTTTGTTTACAGAAGCTCCTTCATATGCTAATTTAATTTGCCCTAGTTGAAGCCTGAAGGTATTAGTGCCTCCTTTGAACAATCAAACAAATTTAGTTGAAGCCTGAAGGTATTAGTCCACGAGTAAACTTCCTGATTTTTATTTTGAGGTGTCCACAAATGAACTTTCTACTTGGAATGTATTCCTTTTTTTGTATGTGGATCCCGCACTTTTCATTATCTTACATTTCCATCCACATCTTCAATGTTTTTTTTTTAATTTTGTTCAAAGCCAACAAGGAAGTTTTTCAAGCACAAAGAGAGAGCATTTAAATAGAAAACCCTTCTCTCTTTTTTTACTTTTGATCTTCTCCCTTTGCATGAAGTTCTTGTGCTTGAGAATTAATTATCTTCAACTTCGTGTGTAATGCATGTTTGAAATATTCGATTCTTTCCTTGTGGCTTTATTAGTCGTATGTTGGTGTGAAAGGTTTTGCTATGTGCGAATTTGAATATAGCAGCATAAAGATAGGGCATTTTTAAAATAAAAAATAATAATGCTCACCGTGGGTGAGAGAATGTGGTAGTAAATGTGGTGTTGGCGAGGTTGATGTGTTATATCGATGTAATGGGTCGCTTGACTCGGCTGGAATTTCATAATTGTTTACCATGGATGTTACTTCTAGTTCCACATTTGTCTTCTATGTTCTCTTTCTCTTTTCTCAAATACACATATTATTTGCATTTGCAAATGTTTACCATTCTTTTTTCGGAAAGTAACCTGTAATATAAACTAAACTGCAGAAATAACGGCATGCTTTACTGGGCGCTATATAACAGTAGATAACATAATTACAGTCTGTAATTTCATTATCTAACGGAGACATTTTTGCATCAAGCCTATAGTGGGGTAAAGGCTCAGATGTAGAAAGCATTTCCCCTGTATGTATGAAGACTTGTTTACTGATGAATATTGCAGTGATAGTTGCATCTATCCACTAGCTAATTCACAGTACGAGAAAGACATACAATTTGGTGACCTTGTGCTTTATTCCGTTATGCTTCAAAGCCCAAGTATTGCGAATCTTGATTCAGATGCAAATAGCCTTTTTTTGATGAGAAGATAACTAGAAATCTCTCTTTTATTTACTGACTCATTTATGTGTGCTTAAACATCAGATGCATCTGTTTTGTGGAACTCGCTACTGCTTTGGCTACTACTTCTGAAATTTGAAGCCTCTAGAGAATTCTTCTGTTAAAATAACATAGTTTGACAACAGCTTTGTATATGTTTCACGGTCTTTGCTTCAGTTCTTTGTTTTGAAGTTTCGTATGACTCATACTTCCGATATGCAATTTTGTGATTAGGTTCCGGGGACATGGCGATGGATGCTTGGAGTATCAAGTTTACCAGCCATTATACAATTCTTCAGTATGCTCTTTTTGCCAGAGTCACCGCGCTGGCTTTACGTAAAGGTTGTATGTCTTTACTCTTTACATACAAGCGTATTCACTAGCCTAACTTTAACGTTCTGCGAGTGTAATGAGATCATAGTGTCCTGCAGGGTGAAAAAGCCAAAGCAGTTGCTGTGCTTTCAAAGATTTATGATCCATTTAGATTAGAGGATGAAGTGGATCTACTTGCTGCTGCTGCCGAGGAAGACCGACATAAAAAGAAAGCTAGGGTCTTGGACGTTTTCAGGAATAAGGAAATAAGGCTTGCATTTCTTGTAGGAGGTGGTCTCCAGGTACAGTTGAAACTGTCTATTCGTCTTTCTTTCTCACTGGGGAGTTGAATACGTTTGACTGATTGAACTTTATTTAGTTGTTCCCCGTACCCTGATGGCATAGCTAGAATAGGCAACTTTTTAATTTCTCAGCAAATGGAATCTAAGTTTTTTTTTTTTTTTGATCTATTTCATTGTTTGTTATGATGCTTGATGAAACGCGTGTCAGCAAGGCTTCAACCTGTATTTGAATTCCGTCAGCATTAAACGTTCCTGTGGCTCAATTTGTGGTTTTACACCTAAAAAAAACGTTTAAATGTGTCATCACTCATCTCACTTGTGCGAGCAAGGCTCGTTCCTAGTCCTACCCACCACGGGACATTATAGCGTGTCGGGTGAGATGAAAAAGAAGCAAGTCATTTCCTAGTATGAGAATGATATCTGAGTAAAAATTCAACTTATATGAGTATGAATCAAGTGAATGTCCTCTGATCTGTATGGCCTAAATATGTTATTTCTGACCCTTGCTTTTTTTTTTTGGTACTTTCTTATGCCTTTTGTCCTTTTAGCTAACAAGCTAGCAGTCAGTCTGATGAACGATATCTGTATGTTGTTATACGCAGGCATTTCAGCAGTTTACCGGCATCAACACAGTCATGTATTACAGTCCAACTATAGTTCAAATGGCTGGTTTCCAGTCCAACCAGCTAGCCCTTCTCCTTTCGCTCATTGTTGCTGGCCTGAATGCTGCTGGAACAATCCTCGGCATCTACCTCATTGACCACATGGGCCGGCGTCCATTAACCCTAGTTAGTTTATCAGGCGTGTTTGCCTCACTCGTCATCCTAGCTGTGTCCTTCTTCCTTCAGTCTACGGGTGTACTAGCTGTCGTGGGCCTAGCCCTCTACATCACCTTCTTCTCCCCCGGGATGGGAATCGTGCCTTGGACCGTGAACTCAGAGATCTATCCTCAAGCATATCGAGGCATATGTGGGGGAATGGCGGCCACAGTGAATTGGGTCTCAAACGTCATCGTCTCTGAGTCATTCCTTTCTATTGCCGCGGCTGCTGGTACCGGTCCCACTTTCATGATACTTGCTGGCATCGCGCTTCTTGCCATCGTTTTTGTATACCTTTGTCTTCCCGAGACAAAGGCGTTGACATTCGAGGAGGTCGAGCAGATTTGGAAAGAGAGAGCTTGGGGCCGTTCCTCTGGCACACAAACGCTACTCAACCCAGCGACAACGAAGGAAAGGAGTGGGCCAAGCCCTAGTCATTATCACTAGACCCACCAAACGGGTCATCCGGGTCTGGTCATTTCGGGTATGTTATTCACTTTTAGCCATTCCATTTTGGGTTCGGGTGTGCTCCATGCCTCCGGCTCCATGGCTCCATGTATGTTACCATCACTTCCCAAGGCAGGTCTTTTTTAGCTGCTGCTGCTTAATTGTAATTAATGTTTTGATCTTAATGTTCTTTTAATAAACGCTGTTTCCTTAATGGCTTCAATTAAATGTTTTTGTATCTCCATAATACTTGCTTGTACTACTAAAAATAAAAACAAGAACCCTTTCGAATATGTTCGGTTCAGTTTAATTTAACTTTGTTTCAGTCCAAAAGGACACGGCATGAAAGCCTATCACCTATATCGCCAATATGGGCGCAATTTGTGCCTGAAAAGTTCACTATATATATATCAAGATTCGATTGCTAACCTACCAAATTTGGGTTGCAGTTTGGCCTAGGTATTGTACTTTTGAGTTTTGACTCACAAAGTCACAAGGTTCATAGCAACTGTCCAAGAGCTCATTCCCATTTAAATGTCACATACGAGAATAAATTAACGTCTCGCATTAGAAGAGAAAAATCTGTCGATTTATGGAACCTAATTGAAAGTACAATATACTTAGGCCAAACTGAAGGGAGTGAAGACTAAGGTCGTAGTTGAACATGGAAAAGTTTATGTGTCGTCTTTCCCCCATATTTTATTTCAAATCGACAACTATGGTCATTCTTTTTTACAATATATTCTTCACATTTTTTTTAAAGGACCATAATACGAGTAAATCTTATTAAAACCCGAGTCAAAGATTTAACTCTGCCTCATCATATTCACAAGTCCTTTTTTTCTTGGTGATTGACATAAATTGAACTCTATAACAATGTGGTGGCATTTGAAGTTAACCAAACATTGAAATTTGAGAGACCTTAACTCTTAAGGTTGATAACCATACTTGCTTCAATCATGGCAAAGAAAAATCAGTCTGCCACTATCCGTGTAAAGTTGAAGATGAATAGTGGCTCTCTCACAAAATGTAAGTGGGAGGACAAATGAGGTATCCATGTCCCACCTACTTGTAATATCCGCTTACATTTTGTGAAACAGATAGTCTTGCTGAAGACGGGTCGGAGCAAGTGACGGGTAATGCCACTCACAAAACGGATAGGGGGGACAAGGTGGGGGCACCCCCATGTGCTTGCATCTCTCCTCTATTTGGGTCATTTGTGAGAGGAAATGGTATCCGTCACTCCGGAGTGACGGATATGTGCCGTCTTCAATGAGATTTTGTGTTTGTGAAAAAGACACTATTCATCTTCAGTTTTAGACGGATAATGAGAAATTTGTGATGGAAAATAATTAGGAATGACATCACTAATGTGACCGATTAAGG
>LHUT01004988.1:814-13314 GCA_001412135.1 Silene latifolia subsp. alba | reverse complement strand
GAGAGTCCGACCAGTATCATAGCTTGGGAAGTTAAAAACCTTGGACGCACTAGCTACACCAGCTAAAGCAGCTCCTGAAACAGGCCCACCAGCAAAACTATGCTCCACAGTCTTCTGCTCATTATCCCCCATCATCAACACCTCATTTAACGGTTTAATAGATGAAGAACCAGCAACAAGCTCCAAATCCTTACGTATTATGGCAGCTGGAGTGACAGATAAATCACAATTTCCCAACAGGCTTGTATCATTCTCATTTCTAGTGTCCACAACATTCTGATTTGATCCCCCCACAGTCAAGCAAAGGTCCGTATTAAAATTAACATTACTCACCTCATTACCATCATTAGAGCTTGAAACCAAATTAATAGCAGAACTATGATAAAACATAGAAGATTCATCAGAAGGCGTATCCACAACATCATGATACACCATCCAGCTGCTAGGGTAGGAATCTGTATCCCCATTATCTGCAACCCCTTCCTCAGGTTCAGCCTCAGAATCAGAGCTGATAACAATCACAACATCAGCATTATTACCCTCCATATTAGCATCCATAGCCTCCCCTACACCATCATCCCCCATATGAGTCCCCTCTAGATAATGATAAGTAATGGGAAAACCTCTAGGGGGTGGATCAAACGTCTGGTTGTAGCCCCTCTGATCATCATCCATTCTTGCCCACTCCACATCACTTTCCACCCGGTTCAAAATAGCTTTCTGAATTCTTAAATCCCTATCAAGAGCTCCCCTGCGCATACCCAACCCAGCATACATCACACAAGGATCACCAGGATGCCCCTGATGCAAGTTCCCATACAGCTCCATGTTAGTAGGTTCATTCTCTTCAAACTCCCCCCTGCACTGAAGAAACTTTCCTGATTCTATGCATTACTTCCCTCCCCAGGTAACCATCCACCTGCCCCAAGTGGAGCAGACTGCCTCTGTAATCCACCATTTCCAACACCCCTCACAGCATCCCATACCATTCCCCTTGTTAGACCAAAACCAAAACCATTCTGTTTACCACCAGTCTCCTCCTCCATGACTACATCAGGCACCCCATTAACTTCAGCATTTGGTTGTCCATTCCCACCAGGTGCAGCAGTCCCTGCAGCTTCACCCATGTGGACTGCTCCCTGACCCACCTGGAAAATGACAGGGTCGGAAAAAGGCTACGCTGTCACAGCAAAAGACATCCCAGGTAAGACCCGTCCACCTGGAGTAGTACCCAGGTCAAAATTAACAATCCTCTCCCTCACCCTTCTCCTTGGATTCTCACTAGATGGCCTTTGATCCCCCAAATGGACCCTATATGAGATGTATTTTATAGTACATGGAGTAGCCCTTAGGTCCATATTAAACATGGTGTGGTTGCTATTAGCTTGGAAAACCACAAAGCCTCTTTCAACAGTCCGGTCCAACATCCCCCCAATACTAGTAGTCACAGTCATCAACGTCTCCCTACATTGAGACCCCTTATGTCCCACCTTCCCACACTTAATACAATACTTAAAAACCTCCTCATATTTGAATTGTATCCACAAAAGATGACCCATATCCATTGCCAAGAAAAACCCAGGAATAAGTGGTTCATTCAGTTTAAGACATACTCGCAACCTAAGATAGTCATTTCTGGGTAAAACATCAAAATGTTCCACCTGATAATGGTGACTGAGCAATTTGCCAGCAACATGCGCAACATGCATATTAAGGCATTCAAACGGTAAACCACACACTCTTACCCATAACTCCGCATAAGGAAAACGAACCGTCCTCGGAACCGTGTCATGGTACCATTTTGCAAGGACCATCAGTGCACCATCAATGGTAACTGTACTTCTTGATAGCAAGCCTTCCAAATCAACCACATCTTCACAATGAAAAACATAGATTTCTCCCATTCTAAACACTGTAATTTGCCCATTAGTACTCCATTTTTTTCTAATCAGATCATTAATTAGATTCGCCTCAAAAAGTCTGTCGTCCACCAAAAAACCCAAGCAACAGTTCCCCCAAAACTCCCTGGACCTTCCCAACTCAGCCGGGTCGACATTAATGACAGCCCCTAACCTTGGAAACCTCCAAAGGTTTGCATGCAGAGGATTCATTGGGTTGAAATCAGCCTGAGGATGAGGTTGATGATAATTTTGGTGATTATATATATTTTGATGGACATCAGGAACCCCCTCATCCCCATTATCCCCAAATTGCCCAAATTGTGACTCAAAATCCATTTGATTACCTTGAACTTCTGGATAATCAAACTTACTATTTTGATGCGTACAACAACTACTAAGAGAAGATGATTTTTTGAACTGTGATGGGTTAAATCTCCCCATATATGCCCTTTAAATACCGTAGTGGAAACCCTAAAGCCTGATAAGAAAATAGATTAGCCAACCCTAACTCCCAATCTGTGATTGAGAAGGCAGGCGTTTCGTTGGCCAAGATGTTTTCGAGCAGAACAAAAGAAAAGAAAGCCAATGGAAAGGAGTAATTGCCAATGATTAGCAATTAAAAACCCAGATTTAAAAGCAAACGATCAGATAAAGAAGCAATTGTCAGATAAGAAAACTTAGGGTTCTTCAACTGACCAATTAAACACTCAGAGAACTGAAGAGTTTTTTGTTTTTTGTGATATTTTGGAAGATTTTTAGGTTTTCTGATTAAACCACGTGCTCCCCAGTGGAGAGAAAAAGCTCTCTCTAGAAACAAGAGAGAGAAAATGTTTGCTAAATTGTTAGAGAAGTTCCGATTATGGTACAATTAATGTTACAATTTATGATAATTTATTTTTTAGGGCTTGCTTGGGATGAGAGTAATGATTAAGGCAGTAATCGAGCTAAAATGAACTAGGAAATTGAGGGAAGGGATAAGGGTTAGAGATAAAAATGGATGAAAATGGGAAAATATAGTGTAATAGTCCCTCCATTAAGGGGGTAATTGTTAGCCACCTCCCCCTCCAAGTAATAGTTGCCTCCATATAGGGGTAATAATTGCTCTCTCACCTCCTCTTTCCATCATCCACAACCACCACAAAGCACCAATTTTCTCTTATTTCTTCTTATTTTAGCTCTCATTACTCCCTTAATAATTACTCTCATCCCAAGTAAGCCTTTAATAATGGTCATATTTGTGCGTAAAATGGTTACAAAATCTCGTTTTATCGTTTTAGACGTGATCCTAAAGATGGGAGTAGGAAAGCTAAACGCAAAGAGATTGTTAAAATAAAATAAAAATCCAACCACATAGGAATGACGTGGTGAAACTAGCGGGGGTAATTTAAAACATTCAGTCAACCAAAATGCATCCTAATCCTAATCCAGTAATTATCTCCTCCTATAAAAGGAAGACCTCCCTCAAGACGCAAACATCTCCTCTCCGTCCATCCAAATTCTATTTCTCTCTTTTTAATTAATTATTCTCCTTTTTATCTCTTTTTTTGTTGTTGAATTTCAATAGTAAGTATTCTGGAATGGGGTCGGTGCTGCTACCAGATCTGGTGACGGTGATATTCATACCATTATCAGCAGTCATTGGAATAGCCTTCTCATTATTCCAATGGTATCTTGTCTCCACCGTCAAACTCACTGCTTCCCCCTCTTCCAATAATGGTGTCTCTGATTCTCTTATTGAAGAAGAAGAAGGTCTTAATGACCATTCCGTTGTCGCCAAATGCGCTGAAATTCAGACCGCCATTTCTGAAGGTGAAACATTCCCTGCCTATTTCACCCCTTTTAAGTTTAAAAGGGATATGTCCGTCATAAGCATAAAGTTTGAGTCTGTTTATTGAGAAATGTATTTTATTTGTTTTTTTGTCCACATTAAATTTAAACTCTTTGAAACGCAAGCAGAATCTGCAAGTCTGAAACTTTAATTTTTTCAAAAAAATAAAATCTAATCAACGAATAAGTATTGACTTATGAGTAGTGTCAATGTGTTGGTATGAACGTAGTTTAAGTGTTTAATGATTAATTAGTGATTTTAAACGTGAAATTAAGTTATAATATGGTTGAATTTTTATAGTATTTGAACGAAGCATTAAATTTGATTGTCATGAATTGCTCTGCTTTTGGGTAGTTTAATGTAATTTGGACTGACATTTTGCTTTGTTTGCTTCATTATTCGAGAGCCGTAGATCTAATTCTTTTTAGTATCACTATTAATAAGTGGTGGTTGAAATGCTTAATCGTTTGGTGCTTATCTGTCTATGTCAAGGGACAATGTCTCAAGCCCCCCCAACCAATCCGTAATTGATAATTGATTTCATTAGTTTTCATAGTTTTATTTTATTTATAACAATGTATGTTAACTGCTGTTGGATCTACTCTACTGATTATGTTTCTGAAGTTAATGTGTACTAATAATTGGTATAGCAAAAAATGACGACACATTAACCAACACATTAGCCTCTCAAAATTGTGATGTACTCCGTAAATGGTAAGGGGATTACATCTACACAACCTTACCCTTTTGTAAGCAACATTTTAGAGGCTGTATCTACCATCCAAATGTGTCAATGGCGGTATCAAATGATTCCTATTACGCAATGCAAACAAGTGCGGTATATTTGTTACTTAATGAGTGGTCTTGCTAATTTTTCATAATCCTATACTCAAGTAAAGAATACCAAGTATTTGCCACCTATGGAACTGTAATTAAGCTTGTAGGAGATGAATCTGATTGTTTCTCCTAAGTGTTTAAGTTTGATAATGTTTTCACTTGTATGGACTATGGAGTATGGACATTTTATCTTTATTGGTTATTCAGCACTTGTCATCGAGTTTGTAGTATTTGTTTCCCTGATATTTACCATACTATATATCAACTCCAGATCTAAATTTATTTATTTTTCCGATCATTAATTTGCAATTGTTTAGCTTGTTGTAGTGGGTTTTTGCCAGATTATCTAGATTAATGTACTCGTGTCCATAATGCTTGACCGAGTTTTGGTGGTCTTAGGCCACTAAATAACTAGTTCACTGGGTTCAAGGGCATGAAAGCGTTTTTTTTAAGCCATTCTAGGAAGCATGCTTTAGGATTTACTACATGGTGATTGAAAAGTATTCCTGTGATTGTTTGTGAACTTGGCAGTAATATGTTAATTTTAGGCCCAGTGTCCGAGATGCTTGGGGTGTGAGATAGCTGCTATACATGATTTTATCAGATCCTAGCAATTCTCAACCTAGATCTTCTTATTAAGTAGTATATCTATATTTTAAGGCGTGACACGTGTTATGTGCAGAGCTAAGATATATAAACAAAGTCATACTGCATTGGGAAACGTGTTTGCTGAAGTTTTTAGCCTCTAAATGTTTGTCAAAGTAATATATTACTCTCCTAAAGTTGAGTTGCTTGTCTTCCACAGGGTCAACTTCCTTCCTATTCACCATGTACCAGTATGTTGGTGTATTTATGGTCGCGTTTGCTGTGCTGATCTTTGTTTTTCTCGGATCTGTTGAGGGCTTCAGTACAAGTAGTCAGCCTTGCACATATGACAAGACGAGGAGGTGCAAACCAGCTCTTGCCACTGCTATCTTTAGCACAGTGTCCTTCTTACTGGGTGCAATCACCTCTTTAGCTTCAGGTTTCCTTGGGATGAAGATTGCGACATATGCCAACGCTCGAACAACCTTGGAGGCTAGGAAGGGTGTTGGTAAAGCGTTTATTGTTGCATTTAGGTCGGGAGCTGTGATGGGCTTCCTTCTTGCTGCAAATGGTCTTTTAGTTCTGTATGTGACCATTCTCCTCTTCAAGATATACTATGGTGATGATTGGGAAGGTCTTTTTGAGTCAATCACTGGGTATGGTCTTGGAGGATCTTCTATGGCCCTATTTGGTAGAGTTGGTGGTGGTATTTACACAAAAGCTGCGGATGTTGGTGCTGATCTTGTTGGTAAAGTTGAAAGGAACATTCCCGAAGATGACCCTAGGAATCCAGCTGTAAGCATTTGGCTTTGTTGAAAGTGCTTTTAGCTTGTAGTTTGATTACTTAGTAATTCCTATTTTCGAGTAACTTACGTGATTGTGCTTTTGTCTTTAGGTTATTGCTGATAACGTTGGTGACAATGTTGGAGATATTGCTGGTATGGGATCTGATCTCTTTGGCTCCTTTGCTGAGTCATCATGTGCAGCCCTTGTTGTTGCATCTATTTCCTCGTTTGGGAACAACCATCAATTCACTGCTATGTTGTACCCTCTCCTGATTAGCGCTGTCGGTATTATTATGTGCTTGATTACAACCTTATTTGCAACCGACTTCTTCGAGATCAAGGCTGTGAAGGAGATTGAGCCTGCTCTTAAGAGGCAGCTAGTCATCTCCACTGTGTTGATGACTATTGGTGTTGCAGCCGTCTCATTCACAGCTCTTCCTTCTTCATTTACCATTTTCGATTTTGGAACACAGAAAGAGGTTAAAAACTGGTAAGCCATTTTGCAAACATTGCTGTCTTCTTAATAATTTGTTTTAAGCCATATAGAAGTGATATAATCTGCAGTCACATGTAATGCTCATGCTCCCTCATAATGCCGCTGTGTTAACTAGCCAAAATCTTTACATTCTGGTCTTGATAACCATGGTCTCCTATGTTGAATTGTTTTATAGTTTCTGTTTAAGAGCAACCTTTTATGGCTGTTAATCGCAAGATGCTTGCAGTAAATACAGCATGAATACTGCCATAACCTATCACTTATCAGTCATGTGTTGTCACCTTCAGTATATCTATTAACCTCCGTGATCTGGACATTGTTTTTGACATGGTAGATAAATGGCTCTGGCTATTTTCTTATTTGTTTTTTGATTTAAGGTCCAATCATGACCCCATCTCTGACCCTGGATGTAGAAAGGGAAACAAGCAATTTTGGATAAAATAAATGAATTATTCCTGCAATGATTTTTTACCTGATGGAGAATTTCATGTCACTGTGTAGGGAACTGTTCTTATGTGTTGCTGTTGGCTTGTGGGCTGGACTTATCATTGGATTTGTGACGGAATACTACACTAGCAATGCATACAGGTATTGATATGGCAGTGGGTCTTATATGAGACGATCTCACATACTCCCTCTGTCCCGATCATTTGTTGTCCTTTTCCATTTTGGGGTGTCTCACTCATTTGTTGTCCTTTCTATTTTAAGAATGAACTTGATGAGTAATTTGATCATTCTCATTCAATTTGTTCCACTTGTCATTTAGTTATTGGCCTTTTCCTCATTTCTTGGTCTTTGTGCCAAAACAAAAGGACAACAATTGACCGGGACGGAGGGAGTATAATTTTACAAGACCAACCCAAATCTTTGTGTATTCTCATTTAATCAATGAGGTGGTAAGTGGTTACACTAGCAATGCATACAGGTATTGATATGGCAGTGGGTCTTATATGAGACTATCTCACATATAATTTTACAAGACCAACCCAAATCTTTGTGTATTCTCATTTAATCAATGAGGTGGTCAGTGGTCTCACAAATAAGCATCTCATATAATTTTTTTGTGTTGATATGGAGAGTATCAATTCACGGTCCCAGTGTCCCACGCCTTTTTTCTCCCTCAACAAAGCTGACTAATCTTTGTTTCTGTGTAGCCCTGTGCAAGACGTTGCTGATTCTTGCAAAACTGGAGCTGCCACTAATGTTATCTTTGGCCTGGCCTTAGGGTACAAGTCGGTCATCATCCCTATCTTTGCCATTGCAATCAGCATTTTTGTTAGTTTTAGCTTTGCAGCTATGTATGGTATTGCCGTGGCTGCCCTTGGTATGTTGAGCACTATTGCAACTGGATTGGCTATTGATGCCTATGGTCCAATCAGTGACAATGCCGGAGGCATCGCTGAGATGGCTGGCATGAGCCACAGAATCCGTGAGAGGACTGACGCCCTTGATGCTGCTGGAAACACCACTGCTGCTATTGGAAAGGTAATACCTATCTTTTATATATCAAAATTTGCCTATTTTATTTTGGAGTGAATTATAAGCAAAAGCTACACAAGTGGGGGAGGGGTATGAAAGAATGATATCTTGTAATGCCCATGAGTGTGCTGAGCTGTGGATGTCGGATCTACAACAACAACATCAGGGCCTTAATCCCAAAATGATTTGAGCTTGGCTGACATGAATCATCCTTTAGAACCGTCACCTAGTGATCGCACTCCTCAAAATGCAAAGAGATCGAAAAACGTATAGGTATAAAAAACTAAGTTTGGTTTTCGTTATAAAAACTTAGATATAATACAAAATTACCTACAATAATTTTTGAAAATAGAAGAAAAAAATTCATCTATAGAAACCAAATGTTTAAAGTTTAATATAAAATAGATAGATGTTCTACAAATAAAGTTCAAAATCTTTCTATATCCTACTTGATGCTTCAAGATATAATTCAAGATTTTTGTTCATGAATGATATGAAGAGTTTACTAAATGCCAAGTGTTTTCTTTTACAGGGTTTCGCCATTGGCTCAGCGGCCCTTGTTTCTCTGGCCCTATTTGGTGCCTTTGTGAGCCGGGCGTCTATCACCACGGTTGATGTGTTGACCCCTAAAGTCTTCATCGGTCTCATTGTAGGAGCTATGCTTCCGTACTGGTTCTCTGCCATGACAATGAAGAGTGTTGGAAGTGCAGCTTTGAAGATGGTTGAGGAGGTGCGCCGACAATTCAACACCATCCCTGGGTTGATGGAAGGCACTGCCAAGCCTGACTACGCTACTTGTGTCAAGATCTCCACAGATGCTTCTATCAAGGAGATGATTCCCCCTGGTGCTCTTGTCATGCTTACTCCTTTGATTGTTGGCATCTTGTTTGGTGTCGAAACTCTCTCCGGTGTTCTTGCTGGTTCTCTTGTTTCCGGTGTTCAGGTAAGAAATGGCTCTAAACTGCGCTGTAGTTCTATTTCAGTATCTGAGATTCTTTCATACCTTGTATCTTCGCTTATTCTATGTTGCTAGGATTCACGTACAGGTTTCTGTACCCTTTCAGTTTTTTTTCACGTGTCCCCTGTCAATGTTTTTGTGTTTAGTGTTTGACATACAGAACCCGCAGTTTATGAAACTCACTTTAAACAATTGTGTCATTTTTGTGACTTAAAACGAATTCCGAGTCTGAGTGTCATACCAATATCACCTCAAGTCGGGATACGAGGGTAATATGATTATGTGAAGAGTGAGTAAAATATACAAAAACGAAGAGATCAAGAGACATAGCACCTAATTCCTTTTACCCTTTCAAGTCCTGATATTACTTGTACCCTAGCTGAACATCTCACAATTTTGTTGTACCTCATGTATTATCTTGTATCGCAGATCGCCATCTCTGCATCCAACACCGGCGGTGCTTGGGACAATGCGAAGAAATACATTGAGGTAAGAATTAGATCCAAACATGGTCTCACCCTTTTTTCTACACCAATTTTATATTGTAAAGTCATGTGGTTTCTTTAATTTAGGCTGGTGCGTCGGAGCATGCAAGGTCACTTGGTCCTAAGGGATCAGATGCACACAAAGCAGCAGTGATTGGTGACACAGTAGGAGACCCTCTGAAGGACACATCTGGGCCGTCTCTCAACATCCTTATCAAGCTCATGGCTGTTGAGTCTCTTGTATTTGCCCCCTTCTTTGCCACCCACGGTGGCTTGCTCTTCAAGCTTTAAACATGAAACAACGGCACCCGAGGGATGTCTTGCGGTATATCCCTCTATTTTGTCGGTGATGAAATTGGTTAGTTTGAGTTAGTGCAAATTTTTGAATGTCGTAGCGGGCAAGGCTGATGGGGCTCGCTGCTACTCCCCTTTGTTACGAGGGGGATGGTTTGGCGATGATAACGACGATAATATCGGTCAGTCTCATTTACTAGAGTTATTATATGGTCAGACATTATTCTTTTCTTTTCTTATGAAGAACTGAGTTCTGTAGTCAATTGTTTCCCAAACATGAATGATGGAATGATTCTCTCTATTTAGTAATGAAATGAACTTATCTTTCAGAAATGTATTCAATCATATCCTGTTTGCTTCATGTTGTATCTGCTACTATCATTTATCGCATGCTTTTCCATTTCTGAATAGACCTATCAAATGGGTTTGGTTTGGAATTGGCAGTTTTGGGTTTGTTGAAGGTGAGTGAGGTTCAGGTGATGCAGTCCATCATTCTTGTTTAGTTATGTTTTGACAGACCCTATGGGCTAGTTTTCATAGCTGAGTAAACTATTTGTCGCCGACAAATTACCTAAATTACGCAACATGCCCCTCCCACCCCATACACTTAATTTATTAAGCTCAATCAACAAACAGACCAATTAAACAACCAATTTAACCGTACCAATTAGGTTCCTAATTTTTTGTCCATAAGCTTTCCTCGNNNCAGCAGCACCCTTTTTTTACTAACCAAAGTGTGCTTGCCTCAGACTTCTTTCTAAGGGTGGTTCCCGCGATCAGATTGGTTTACCGGACTTGCTGATAATGATAAGGCAGTTTACTGACCAATCCAAAGCTCAAGTAAGAGGAACAACCATAGGATCGAGCATGTCACCAAAATTACAGACGATGTCTGCATCCTCTCATAGTTCAGCAACCCAAACCTAATTAAGGGTGTGTTTGGATAGCAAAAGTGGAGAGAAAGGGAGGGGAGGGGGAAGGAGGGAAGAGAAAGGGAGGTAAGGAAAGGGGAGGGCAAATGAGGTGTTGGTGTTTGGATACAATTCCTTCCAAATCTTGCCTATTGTGGAGAGATTTTGATTTGGCTTTGAGGAGGAAAAATGGATCCCTCTAAATCTCTCCCCCTCCATTTCTCTCCACCTTTATTTGCTATTCAAACAAGGGATTTAAAAACCCCTACTCTCCATCCCTTTCTTTTTCCTCTAAATCCATTAATCCAAACACACCGTAAGAGTCTGAGCAAAGGCGCAAAGCCGCAGGGTTATGATTTATTTATTTATATTCAAAATGATGATGTACATGCAAACAAAGTTCGTTGTCCATCACAAAACTACCCACATTAAATCTCTACCTCTGTATAAGATTGGTGCACGATGACTTTTTTTTAGCGACACACATTTAATTAAGAGTTAAGACTCGTGCTGCCTTGAGAAAGCCTGTATTAATTACAACTATCTTACAAAGTTGCAAGTAGTCATCAAACCAAACCAAAACACACAACCTACTGGAACGGTACCTTATACTTGAGCTATAAAACTTTCATAATTGGACCTAATACTTTGACTCATATTATTAAATATTTTCCTCGTATATCTTATCTATACAAATTTTACTCACATTCAGTTGTTGATTTTCACTGTATTTATTTTACTCGTAGTATGCTTTTGACCATTCCATCGCTCTCATTTTTCATCTTAGTTCTCTCAATTTATTTCCTCTTAATTTCCATCTTATCTCATTTACTCTCCCACCAAACACCACGTCAACTATCGCTATAGGCCACCGCCATAAAAGACCGTCCTATACCACCGTCGACAACCATCCCCGCCCTACATCACCGGGTCCACAAATATTCGAAAAGACGGATATGTGCATGGGTGGGGAATAAGGACGCAGACGGATTGATTTCGATCGAGAAGGGCCGGAAGTATGGCCAACGAAGGGCCATGAAGGTGCGACGAGGGTGGGTTTGTTGGAGGAGGTGGAGGGACGGAGGGTGACGAAGGTTTGATGGTGGTTGAGCGTAACGAGAATGAAACATGCTCCTATGAAAAGGGGAGAGGGATGGCGGCGGGGATCAGGCGATGGGTCAAGGGGTAAAGCGGTGGGGTGTATGGTGGTGGTTGAACGTTGTTGTGGGTTGGAGTTGAGTATATTGTACTACGTTGGTTAGGTTTTGTGGGTTTTTTTTGTGTAGTACATTAATTTTCGTTGTATGGATATATAAATGAAAATAGTTGGTAAAAAGTACTTACTGGGGGTTTGGTGCCCGGGGCCACGCACCAGGGCTACCTCTATTTACTAATTTAAATTTTATTTTGTATGAAATATAATTGCGTTAGACTGTTACACATACATTTACAATTTATAATACATTGTTCTATGATATATCTTAAAATTATGATGAGATGTAAAATTTATCAAGAAATTATGAAACACATCCACTACTCCCGTTGTTAATACTATTACTTTGACAACACCCCCTGTTAATAATATTACGTTCATTACTCTTTCGGTTATAGTATTTCTTTGACTACTCTTGATATTTTTACGGTTAAATTCATTATTCTCCTTAAATCTATCAAACTCATATATTTAAATAAATCAAATATTTTCCTTAAATCAAATTGTTAGCTAATTTTTCATACTTTCTCCGCTGTTTCTACTATTATTTTTATTATATTTGTTGTCACTACTGTTATTTTCACTGCTCCCGCTATATTTATTTATTTATTTTCACTACTGTTAATTTCACTATTCTCATTCGTGGTACTATGACTTTCACTACTATGTCTGCTATTATTGTCACTTTTATCACTCAAATGGGTGATTACTATCATATTTATTACATC
>LHUT01004987.1:7874-19431 GCA_001412135.1 Silene latifolia subsp. alba | reverse complement strand
GTTAAATATCAGTTGTATAATTGTTAATTTCTTTAATATTCTTATTTAAAAACCGCGCATTAGCAATGCGTGAGATCTATACTAGTTAAGAATTGAATAAATAAATATGAGAGTTTGTTAGGTGGGTCTTATTAAGCTAGTAGTAAATTAGCTTCAATCATTGGAGTAAATTGTAGCTTGAAATTATTTTAGCTTAAAAAAAATGATGTGACAAAGTTAAGCCATTAAAGATACTTTTATATAGGTTTTGGAAAGCATGAAAAGTTAGGATTAGGAATGGAACCGACCCGTATCACCCCGTCATTCAAATTCTTTTCTATCTTTCTGTCATCTGCCATTGTAGCTGCTCTGCTGAATTCGTGCCATTGATGTCAGTTTCTTTCTCTTTATGTACGTACATCTATGTGAGTTCAATTTCCAGGGTTTAGTTTTCGATATGGATTCCATATGTGATATTTCTGTGCCTTATTCAGCCACCAAGTAGAACAATGGAGAAGATTTCAGGCGCATGTGCCTCAACTTGGAGCATTCAACTTGAGAAAGCTCTTCGATCCACTAAACCTGGTAACTTTCATAATCACTTTCATCAATTTAGGGCTACTGTCAATGAATATAGCTTCTTCAGATTGTCTCCACCACACCGTCATATACTCATATTTGTATGATATTGTCCGCTTTGGGCCAAGTCCCCACCGTTTTTTTTTATGCTCCTTCCCAAAATGGTTGCTACCCCCAACAAAATTAAAGGCACAAATGCCTTATGCAGTGTTCTTTAATACGAAGTAGTCATTTGAAAATCATTGCTACCTTAATGTTTCAGGTTGTCTTATTGAATCAATACGCCAAATTGGTCCCAGACTAAATCAGTGGAATAGGGAGCCGCAACTAACTATGGCCGTGTCTAACATTTTTGGCTTAGTTCCTGGAGAGGATCGCTTATTTGCGGATTCAATTCTCTTTAGGATTGTCGATGCATTTGTGTCAGGGGACAAACACATCAGGATTTCTATTGCAAAAGTCTTCTTGTTGACTCTAAAGCATTGTAAAACAAAAGGACCCACACATGGAATCTATTCAAATATGAGCATAGGAAATAGACTGGAACTTTTGAAAAGAGTTAAAGCAGTTCTACATGTTGATTGTGTAAAATCCCGAGCATCGGCTTTTATTTTGTTTGGATGTTGGGCTGACTTTGCTAAGGACGTTGCTGAAATACGATATGCGATATTTTCGTCTTTGACCTCGTGTCATATATTGGAGGTGAGGTTAGTATCTTATCCGATTCACCATGTTTCTCTAGTATAGTGCTGCAGCATTCTTCTAAAGTTTTCGGTTCTTTGCTTTGAAGATATGTGTGGCAAAGTTAGAAATTACTCAATTAGAGAGATGAGCCTGGCTCCAATCTTGTTCTTTGATTTGAAATGTATGAATTTTGTAGTTCTTTTGTACGATATGTCCGCTGCATTTTTATAGCCTCTGCTTAGAATTGCGGCAAAATCTTAGTGCTTCTCTTTCTACTTTTATCAAAATAAATGCAGCAAAACTTAGTGGTTTGCTTTCTGCTTAGAAATGCGGCAAAATCTTACTGGTTTGCTTTCTGCTTAGAAATGCGGCAAAATCCAAGTCTCTATGCATCATCCTTTACTCACTTGATCTTCCAAATGTATTTTGTTATGTGAAATTGTGTAGTTCAGAACTTCTACTCATACTACATGTCAAATCGAAAACATCAGCTAACTATTGATGATTGATTACCATTGTGCCTTTACAGGTTAGAGCATCATTGTTTGCAGCTGGGTGCTTTTCAGAATTTTCAGTTGATTTTGGTTATGTTTTCTTAGAGAAGCTACTCACCTTAATTTCACAAACGACCTTTCGAGCTCTAAGGGTTGCTGGAGCACGCAGCTTCGCTAAAATTGGATGCTCTCTTTTACTTGCAGTTAGATCATACAAGGTCAGTAATCTATAGTCGCTAAAATTGTCTCTATCTTGGAATAATATAGATGTTTTATTTATGATAGTGAGTAATGAGCTAATGTATTTATAAATAGTTTAGTTAGGAAAAGGTACCTTCTCTGTTTCATTTCTTTAACATTTTGCTATTCAAAGGAAATATATAGATTGATATATGTTACAATGGGGTCTCCTTCCCCTCTATATGGTCTAGGCTATCGCAATCAATGTATTTGCATCTATAGCATGTATCTATGCAGTTATTGGCATTTCTAATACCATACATTATCATACTGTACCATGTCATATGATGCCATGCCATCAAAAATTGCTCCCACATTACACTGTCAATTTTTGACAAGGTTCAACTGAAAGGAGATATGACCATCTCGGTTGAACCTTAATCTCTTCAACTCAGGCAATGAGGCCCTGCATTTGCGTTAGTGTTCTTCTTTGTTGTAGTTTACAGCATATTTAAGCTCATCTATTCTTCATTAGATGAAATAGTTATGTGCCTTTTTAAAATTGAGATAGTTGTTTGGCTGCACTTCAGCTTTCAATGATTTTGCTATGTATTATGAGGAAAATAGGTGTACGATGACTAGATCTGGTAATAAATGCAGGCTGGTTCAGAACTTCAAAAAATTTCCGAAGAGGATGTTTTGGCCACTATGCTGTTGGCACTAACAAAAATCTCTTTGAATACACCCATGTTGATTTCTGATCAGGTAATTAACCAGTTATTGTACGCATTGTGCTAATGCCATAAGGAATCTCTAGTCTCAAGTGCTTTGCCTGCTGTCAAGATGTATCCGTTTGATTTTCTTATAGGACGAAGCTAATGTATATATTGCAATAGTTTATATATTGTGCTAATGTATATAGATCAGAGCTAATGTTAGTAATTTATTAATTTATTTATTGTGCTAATGTATATAGATCGGAGCTAATGTATATATTGCTGTCAAGATTTATCCTTTTGATTTTCTGATAGGTCGGTCAATCGGTCATCTAATATTTTAATATCCTGGTTCGGTATACTAATGTATACTCCCTCCTATTCACTATATTCTTCTCCTTTCCTTTTTCCACAAGGAATAAGAAATCAATTTTGGACCACACAAAACACACTACCCCACATGTAATTTAATTTGCACCACACAAATCAACCCAAAAAAGGAAATAGGGAAGAAAACCCGAATAATCCGAATAAGGAAATAAGGAAGAAAATGGTGAATAGGAGGGAGTATATTGCAATAATTCAAAATGAAGAAAGAAATAACATTACTTTTCCGTATTATTATTAGTTCAACTTCCAAATCATATATGAAGATGATACTTTTGAGTTAATATGCAGTTGCCATTGAGGCAATGTGGTAATGTTCTTCTTTTTTGTACATGATAATACTTTGTTAAACAATATTCATGGTGCCTGTATTATTTCAACACATATGATGATAACACTTTCGTTTTATGTTGCTGTGGAAATTTACGTTCCTTATTCATTTCAGATGCTACGTGTTACTGTTTGGTTCTTTCTTTAACTTGACTTGAGCTTCTGAGGATTTTTTTTTTTTTAAATCTTCCCACCACCACAGTCTCTTCTAGTCTCCTCCCCTATTTCTCCCCATAACTCCCTCTAGTAGCAAAATGATGAGCATATCTTTGATATTTTGATCCTACCTTCTGAATGCAGCTAGTCTTGCTTTGTTCAATTCTGTCTCAAACAACAAGCACCGACATGCAGGCTAGAGTATTGAGATGCTTACGTCTTATTTGGGAGAATTCAGCATGCTTTGTGCCGGCTGGTGCTTTCTCGTTCCAGTGTTTGTTTGAAATTCTTGATGAACAAAGCACTCCTTCAGCTTTGCGCTGTGAAATTTTTCAGATTTTCTTAAAGGTTAATTCATTGAACGTTTTTTTATAGCAATTGTGTGAACTTGTTTATCCTGGTTCATTTCTTCATTCTCTTCAATTGTAGATGATTGCACATGGTTTACCAGATATGCTACTCAAGGACACTGATGAGTTCAGGAAGCTATTAAGAGGTGTTGAGAATGCAACTCAATCTCCATTCTTATCCGAGAGACTCATAGCTTTTGAAAGTTTTGTGTGCATATCTACCAAGCTGAAGAGAACTGAGACCATGTCAGAGGCTGATTTGGCTAATCTTTCATCTAGTGTTGCTGCAACTGTCCTTGATCAAGTAACTGTATTATCTAACCGGTTGTCAGGTGGTGAATCTAGCTCCGAAGTGGGGGACGAATTGGGAAGAATGCTTCGTCTACTGCTTGTACTGGCTGCAGATAGTTCAAAGTTAGGTTATTTGATACTGGAAAAGTTAATCTCCATCATTGAAAACTTTGTAAATCTACACAACTCTGCAGCTGAAGCACAGAAGTTTGAGGCACACAAAGTTGTGGATACCGGAGCTGAGGGACATATATTTCCTCAGCGAGTATTGATGTTTCATATCCATAAATTTTTGGTAGCCTTCGTTGAAGCTGGTGGTACTACTGAGCAAGTAGTTTCCAAGTTAAAATATTTGATTTGTTTTGTTTGTGACAGTAGTCTGTTTGATTGTTCTATCCATACATTTTATGCACTTATTTGGCACTCGTGTAAAAACCAGAGCCATCTACTATCAGAAAATCAAAAATCCAGCACATCGACTGAAGGCATGGGTAGATTTCCTATCAAGTTGCTCGAACATGAGAATATCATCCATATATGTGGAAAGAACATGTTAGAAGGAAGAGATAACTGGTCCGCCTACAAAGCAGGAAAATATGCTGCTTGTGAGGGAGTGTGGGATGTAGCAAATTTCATTTTTGACCACCTTGTAAAAAGGGTTCAGTCTGATGCTTTCTGCCAGTGGTTAAAATTGTTGGTTCAGCTCACCAATTTCGAAAAGAATGTCAAAGTCTTCCTTCGCCAAAATAGCCTTTGTTTACCTCCCAACCACGTCTTTAAGCCACATACTTTGGACATTAATATTGGAAAGACCAACTCAAGTGGAAACATTGAACAACTTGCTGAGATATGTGCTGCTATCTTGGATTCAGACAAAGTGTTGGAAGCCATCTCTGCACAAACGCAAGCCTTTTATTTCCAAAGGTGGTTCTTGGCTTTAAGACTGAGGTTTTTACTCTTGATGTTGGATATTCTTAAAGTTTTGGATAAGTTTCTGTTGTATAAGAATAACGAGAGTACAAAGAATTTGATTGGAGTGTCTTCAAGATTGGCTAGCCTGGCGGAGGAATTTGACCTGGTCACCTCAGCTTTTATTGATATGGATTCAACAAGCTTGAAGATATTGTCAGATCTTGCACTCATTTGTTCAACGCTGGCCTTTTTCACTGAATTCACTACCTTGATTATTATACAGAATCCGACCGAAGCTTATAGAGACTGCCTCAATGTTATTGTCAAAGATTTGGTTGGTCGTCTATGGCATGTGGACCCTGAGATTTGTATTAATCTCCAGTCACTCTTGAAAGACAATGGAGTACATGAGAGGCCCTTGCATTTCCTACCTAAACCTTGGTTGTCAAAAGATGGCTGCGTTTTGGATGATTATCTCACTCATTGTAGGTTTGGTGTTAAAAGGATGATTGAGTTGCGGCATCAGTCTCTTAATGTCGCAAATGACGATGCGGTATTGCAGCTTTGCAGGAATAGTATGGAGTCTCTTTTGCAAGTAGTTAAAGCATGGATGCAAATGCCTTGGCAAATCCCCAAGTACTTCTTCAAAGTAAGGTATGCAATGTCAAAATAAAGAGAAATAGTTCACTAAACTGATATTGCGCTTTTCTATTGTGAAACAACGGTCCTTAAATGAAATTCAGGATGCAATTTCAATACATTATAATCTGGCCCTTTTTAACCAATGAAAGTCAATCTAGGATGTTCATCATGAAATAGAGGGAGAGGGTAATGTCGTGTGGTGGTAAATTATAATCTTATTTATCCCCTCCAGGATCATAGGGTACTGAACTAAATCCTGGCAGAGACAAGGGACTGTTTTTGGTGCTTTTTAAAATGCATGATGATTGTTTTAAGTTATAGATGTTTACTTCCTTTCTATGTCCTTGTGTAAGTTACTGCTTTTAGTGTATATTTATGGATGAACAATAAAATTTTCTCAAGTATTACTTTAAAAACCACTGGCAGCCGAGTCAGGTAGTTGGACTATGTGAGAAAGCCCCCCATCCCCCCAATAGTAAAGTGGCATGTGTTTACCCACAAAAACTTCTATGCATGAGACCACCCATATATTTCGTAAAAAAAAAAAATGAGAACTACACAATAGATGGGTTTGGTCTCACATAAAAGGCTCACTGATGCTTACAAGTGCATTGAACTTGTAATATTTCTCTCATAGGAGTATTTGTGCTTAATTATCCATTTTTAATATTCAGGCGTACCATGGGATCACTCCTCTTTTGGTCTAGTACTGGTGTCAGAAAACAAAGGGAAATATCCATCTCCCTCGGAAGCCACCTTCAACTCAACCTGTGTATTCAGCTCAAGGACATACCTTCAAGTTTTGGTTCCAGTTTTTCTAAGCTATATTGCATTCTGTACTGTCGAAGATCATCCCCAACAGCAAAACCTCGTGGAGAGCCAATGATGCAATCACATGTAAGTTATCGAGCATCAGAGATCGATACTATGATCCATCTGAATAAGAATTTGCAGTGCTATTTAATGAAGCAAAGCAGAGAATTTATCAAGTGCAAGGATCTCCAGAATGCCGGTGATGTTGTAGAGGTTTGTGTTTGTTTTGAAACAAATGGCAGAAGACAAGGGTTCTCAACTTGCTTGCTGGATGTTTCTGCTTTTCCCGTTGGTTCTTACAGCATTGACTGGCATAGTGCAGGCATTGACCATCATGGAGCCTATTGGAGTTTCCTGCCTTTATGTCGCGGTCCTCAATTCAATGTGAGATAATAGACAATACTCGTATAAGACGTCTCATGTGAGTATGTGACAATAAGTTTTTAGGCAGAATAGCCGAAGTATTGAACTATTGATTAGTGTAAATAGTCAAAGTTTGTAGTTAGATATAGCCAAGATAATGAATCTGCAAAACAAAACGGCTCCAATCTAGATTCTGGAGCGTAATTATGTGGCTGTTGCGATATTTTTGGGTTAAAGGTTTATGTTTTCACTTTTCAGTAATCCTGCTTTGAGAACACTACCTCCTTGTTCCATGTTGAAAACACGGAACCAGCTAGGCCTTTCTGTACGTTTGATAGCTTTTTTCAAGGTTTATTTAGTAAGTTTATTTTTATGCGTTGATATTTATTTTGGGTACAATCAGTTGACGTTGCATTTTACTCTCGTCATGTAGTAAGTCACTACTAGTTTATGTAAACAAAAGTTTTTGACTATAGAAATATTGAAGACTGTGGGAGAGGAGTGGTGAGATTGGGAGGAAATCGATAAATAAAAGGTTAAAATGTCTTTAAACCCTATTACGTAATCAAATCATCCGTTAAAACGGAATATAACTAAACATTATATTATGTGAAGTTAATTTCATTTGAACCGAGAAACTAATGATATACAGACAGATTAGATGTTAGAAGCAATGTCAGATAAATTGCATACTTTAGATAAACGTGATATTGAGGCATCTCAGATTCCTCCTTTGTAAAGTAGTCGGTATTTTGCATGATCAATCTTATACTGTAATTTGTAATTAGTCATTAATCTACTTTTAATTGTATAGTATGCACATTTCACCAGCTACTCAACTAGACAGATATTATCCCTCCTTGTACTGTACGGCATCCTATTTGCTTTATTAATCTAATAATTTCTCATATGTATTCTTGAATTTATCATCTATTTCTATTTCTATTTCTGTGGTTTAAACTATAAGTGGTACCTACTAATACTATTTCCTCTATTATTTTTATTTGTTCCAGTTTTTATCTCCACTTTCATCTCTAACTGTTTGACCATCCAACATTCAATATCGGATTTCTTCATTTTCTGTTCAATTTACACCTGCTACTCATCAAACATTCTTCAGGTCTAATTTCCTTTTTTCTATTACTTGTACCCTTTTTTATTTGTTTTTTTTGTAGAATTAAAATGTGTCTCTTTTTCTTTTTTCTGCATTTTGTTATTGTTACAAAGCATATAATCTTGTTATATTTTGTTGTTGTTAGTTGCTATTTCTGGTATTTTTCTTTGTTATATGGGTGGGTAGCCATCATGTTTAAAACTCCCTCCTTCCCGGTTAATAGTTATCCGACTTATCCCTGTTTGAAATTCAATGATAACTATTAACCGGTCCAGGGGGCGTAACAAGTAATTTTGCTCATATGCTGATTTCATTCATGTTGAATGAATTATTTCTTGTTCCTTTTCAGCTCGTGGCATAAATTTAAGACTGTTTAGCAGCTTGGATTGCTGGTATTTGATATCTTATTAATTGATTAATACGACAATTCACAATATCGGGTTTTAGGCTTCATTAACGAGTGGTGATATGAGGTTGATCAGGACACCATAGGATTGAAGTTATTGCAATTGGAGGATAATAGCTTGTTCTGAAAATGGTTCCGAATGAGGTCGTGATTGTAAAAGAGGATGAAATTGAAGAAGCAAAACGAACCGAATCAAAAACACACAGCCCTCTTCATAGCTCAACACCTCCACCAGAGAATACCACAGATAGCGATCAAGGAAGTAAGAAACATGCCCTTTTAACTAGTTCCACGTTTCATAAACTAGGGACTGCCCCATCAAACAAATTCTGGGAGATTGCTATAGCAAAAGATGAGGCGTCTCGTATGGTACCGAGTCCCAGTAGTCATAGCTTACGAGAACGATTAAGTGTGTTGGCCCACAAAATAAGTTGGGATTCCCTGAAATTGGCGGGGAAAGAGTGGTTTAGGAATCCCATGAATTGGGCTCTCTTTCTTTGGATCATTGGGGTTACTATTTCCGGTGCCATCTTGTTCCTTGTTATGACTGGGATGTTAAATGCTGCCATACCCAAACAATCTCAGAGAAATGCCTGGTTTGAAGTCAATAACCAAATTATAAATGCCCTTTTTACCCTTATGTGTTTATACCAACACCCCAAGAGATTTTACCAACTCATACTCCTTATCAGATGGAACCCGGATGATATTCCCAAATTAAGAAAGGTTTACTGCAAGAATGGTACTTACAAACCCCATGAATGGGCACATATGTTGGTTGTTGTTTTGCTCCTTAATTTAAATTGCTTTGCCCAATATGCTCTTTGTGGTCTTAATGTCGGGTACAAGCGATCAGAACGGCCTGCCCTTGGGGTCGGGATTACCATCTCTGTTGCTATAGCTTCTGCTGCTATAGCCGGAGTTTACACTATTGTTAGTCCCTTGGGTAAGGAATATGATTTCCCAGTTGATGAGGAAGCCCAAATTTCTAGGACTCCGTCAACTATTCAGAATAGAACTTTTGAGAGGAAGCGGTCATTTATGGCTAGAGAAGATGGAAGGATCGTTGAGACCAGCCCGACATGGAAAGGCGGGATCTTTGACTTTTGGGACGACATTTCAGTTGCCTATCTATCACTCTGTTGCGGCTGTTGTGTGTTTGGATGGAACATGGAAAGATTAGGTTTTGGGAACAAGTATGTTCACGTGGTGACATTTTTCTTGTTTTGTTCGGCGCCATTTTGGATTTTCAATTTGGCTGCTCTAAACATAGATGATGCTACTACTAGGCAAGCTTTAGGGATCACTGGGTTAGTCCTTTGTGTATTTGGGTTACTCTATGGTGGCTACTGGAGGATAAGAATGAGGAAACGGTTCAAATTGCCGGGCTATACATCCTGCTGTGGTAAACCTGCTGTTTCCGATTGTGCCCTTTGGCTTTGTTGCTGTTGGTGCTCGCTTGCTCAGGAAGTTAGAACTGCAAATTTCTATGATATTGTTGAGGACAAGATGTGTAAGAAAGAGCACAATGGAAATGTCGAGCTACAGAGCTCCCAGTTGCCAAGTGACGATATATCCAGGTCTGAGAGGGCAGGAGATGATTCACAAAGAGAAGGTAGTGATTCACAAAGAGAAGGTATGGCCACACCAATGACACCGCCATCTCCCTTATCGATCAAAAGAGAAGGTTAGTAGCATGCCTATCCACAACTTTAAGGAGATACGATGTGGAAACCGTATTGAATGCAATTTCAGTCTATTCACCTTGGTATATACATTTGTGTGTTTGAGAACCCAAGCGGCATGTACATTTCAATTTTCCCTGTATTTGATTGATTGGTTCAACTCAAGACCTCTGGTAAAGCTAGGTAGATCAACCCACACTGATTGATCTAAATTTTGCTTGACAGATTGTCGAAGAGAGTGCTTTGTAAATTGTTGAGAGTATTTTCTGCTTAATCAATTATGCGAGTATTATTGAAATATCTTTGTTCTTCTGATGTTGGAATCTGTGCTTGAATGTCGCTTTAAAGAATTTTATTGAACGAGAATTGAGATTGTTTAAGTTTCTGATAAAAATTAAATTTCTGCTTGCATAGTGGCGTAGATTAGTGACAAGGTATAATACATTGAAGACTAGTTTAAGATTATGGATTATTTTCAAAATCAGTGTCGTATGCTCCGGTGTCTGATTTTGTTTGTCAAACAAGTTTGAGATTGTATGACACTATTGCCGGTTTGTCACTATATGTTCTCACGTTTGTTCAGATTTAAAGAGCTCTCGGAATCTGGTTTACGAATGAAAGGATGATTCAGTTTTAGGAATGTTCGAAGGAATTTGAAATTATGCAACCAGTCAACCACCATGGTAAAAATACGGCTGTGGGGAAGAAGTGTTCAGTAATTGCTCCGGGGTACACAAGACCCTGGCAATTTTCACATCCATATTCTGCAAATTGGTGCTACAAAAATACTCCGTAGCAATTTTGGAACTCTATTAATTTAAATTCTGGAACAAGATAGCATTAAGAATAGGAGCTGCTAGGAGAACTCTGAGAGGCTGAGAATAGTTGAGTGGAACATAGTAGACTGGTAGTAGTATAAAATTAGAACCTAATTTGTGCCACTTTTGTTGAGCATGGCATGGCCTGAATGACTCGACCCGACTAGAACCTTATTGCACGTGCTGTGCCAGTGACTCACAATGACCACATAATATTATATAATTGACACACAACTAAATTCAAAATGACCAACACATACATGCATTTTTAACTTCCTCTCGGACTAAAATTATCCATTTTCTAGATTTAGATCGTGGTTCACCTTTGTTCATAAAGTTGGCTAAACCTTGAGCTTAAACGAGGTTTAAGGAATCACAAGCCATGGGCTGAGTACAATGTAACTACTTTTTCCAATGAGTTACTTCAAAATTCATGATCACTTACAAAAACCCGTTATAGGTTTGTAGTTCATTGAAGAATTGGGTAGGGGAGAAGGGAATCCAAGAGCTAATATTGATACTACTGGAATCAGTAATTTAAGGAGTGCAAATTAGTCCAGGTCATCTTAAATCTAATTCATAAGAAAATAAATAGTAAATCAACAATAGAAATGTGAATGTGGGCTGTATGAAACACACAATAATAAATATAAGAATC
>LHUT01004986.1:0-13312 GCA_001412135.1 Silene latifolia subsp. alba | reverse complement strand
TTACCATCGATCAATGGTCGATGGATGCCCTAGATTTGGTTGATGGAGACTAGGGTTTTTTTTAGAGAGTAGGAGGAGAGATTTTTTCGATTCTCCCCTAGGTAACATTTTTGGTTAAATAGTTACTTGACAAACACTTGCAAAAAAAAAATAAGGTAACTTAAATTTTGGTCAAATAAGCTACTTTGCTCAAATCAACTACCTGAAACGCTTTGCCAAACAGAGCCTAAATCATTCTTTACGTTTTCCTAATCTAGCTATTTCAGTTACTTTCTTACATTACAACATTTTAAAAACCACATTTTGAAAATTACAGCCTTATATTAATTTTTTGTAAATTACATGCAAAATATTACGTTTCTTCTAAAATTGCGCCAAGTTGAGGATTCCGGTGAATTTTTTAAAAATCTGACCGATATACCCTTATCTTATTTTAAAGTTTACTCAGAATTCTTACCTCTCCTTGCCACCTCTTTCACAAAATTTTCCAGAAAATTACATAACACAAAAATCTGACAGATTTCTTACCTTTTCATATTGATATACTCTCATCTATCCATCTCTCTAAAATTACATAACAGAATATTACTACTACGATTAATCCCAATATCAATCTCTGCTAAAACCCTAAACCCTAATTTCCCAGAAATCAATAATCCAACATTCCCAAATCAATTAATCAGACAAATTAGAAACAACAACAACAACAACAACAACAACAACAACAACAACAGTTGTTGCATCATCAAGAAGCCCAAATATATCAATATGGAAAAGAAAGAAAGACATAATACAAAAGTTGAAGAACCCTAATTATTTTCAATTTGGGAAAAATTGATCTATAAAGCATAAAAGAGAGAGATGATGAAAAACATTAATTATTTTTAAGATATAATGGAAATAATAGAATTCAATTAAATTGATTAGGGTAGAATTTGAAGAAAGGGGCAAATTGGATTAGGTAAGAATGTTGAAGAAATGGAGAATCGGGAGAGATGATGTAGTTGTGAAATATGATGAACATAATGGATGAACATAAGGAAATGTAAAAGATGAAGGTAAGGGCATTTTCGTCAAAAAATATGAACTTAAGTGACAAAAATTCAAATTTGCATCAATTTTCCACCGGAGTAAATATTTTAGCTGTAATTTCTCATCAGAAGCGATATTCTGGATGTAATTTAAAAAAAAATTATATAATGCTTTAATTAACAAAAAGTGATTTATGACTGTAATCATTAATTTTCTCAATATATAAAAGTTATTTTTCTTGCTCATGTGCAAGTTGATTTGTCATTTTTTGCATTTCTCAAAGCATATATACAAGTACTGTATCATTATAGACTATACAGAAAAAAAAAACTTAGAGAGAGAAAAAGTCATTTTAAATAAATTCCCTAAAAATCTTAGAAAATAAGACGAGTCCTTGACTCCTTTCTTTCCCTATTTTTCAGCATCTTCTTCCTCTTTTCTCTTAGCAAATACTAATTCTTAGTCTTTTTTCAGGTTTTATTTACCTTTTTTAAGGTATGATTGTTTTTACTCTCCAGTTTAAACATCGGAGAGTTATGTACAAATTACAATCAATACATCTTTAGTTTAAAGGTTTAAATATAAACATGAATTTATACATAAAAGCTTCACGAGTTTAGTCTAATGATTTGATTTTAGTAAAAGTCAATCAGAAATTGGTTAGTTTCTCCAATTTCAGTCTTTAAACCTTCATTAGCAAGAGGTTGCGAATTTTTTTTAAATGGAGTATCTTTAGCTTTTTTTTCCTCCCGCGATCCATTTTTTTTTTCGGGACTACAAAGTTTTACAAGACTTTCTTTGAAAGTATTAATTTGTTCCCGTTGTTTCCCTTATTTTTTATGATTTGGTAATTTAAAAGTTTTTGACTTTCAATTACCGCTTTCATCCACGAGAATGTTAATGGGTCAATTTCGATTGTGGCACTACTGATCCATACAACCATAAAATTGATCGGAATCAAGAAAGTAACTTTTTGGAAATGGAAATAAAAAGGGTTAATAACTTTCCAACAAACTTAAACTAACCTCACAAATTTCAGAAAATATTTGTGTCCAAGCTATAACAAATACGAAGAATTCACTAGTACAATAGTACGTAATAAGCCAATTTCATTTTCATGTGGTACATAATCCAACTGGTACAAATCAATCATTAGGTTAAAGACAACCAAGTGTGAAAGGACAAAATAAAATGAAAGGCAGCAGCCTCCTCCTTATCTAATTAATTTGGGCACTATTGGTCCATACAACCATAAAATTTGACGTTGATAACCAATAACATTGCCAATCATAATTAATGCATGCCTAACCACATTCACCCTTCCAAATCTTGTTATAGATTCTCATAACCCCTCTATTTAGTATTCTTCCTCATTTTTTTTTATGTTTTTAATGTCGCAATCGTTAAAAGTTAATACAGAATTACAGTGTAAAAAGTTAAATATATGTATCAATTCTTTCACATCAACATGTAAGCAATTTTCAACTAATCTTTATCCAAAGATGAGTCGACCATATGTTATATTTATGGACTTATCACATATTCACATACAAGGTACACAACACTGCAACAAAAACGCGTTAATCCCAAATAGGTCCTCACATTAAAACTACCAAAATTGATTGATTTTTTTTAATAAAGGACAAAGACACACATGTGAAGTACCAAATAAAACTCCAAGTCCCCCACAAAATTTGAGAGGAATAGAGATAATAACAAAGAAGGAAAAAGAAAAAAAAGGAAAAAAAGAAGAGGAAAGAAAATAATGAGTCAATGTATAGTACCTAGTTGGACACTAATGCAACAACAAAGACAAGAGCATAACCAAGGAGATGATAGAAATAGATCCTCTCAAGTGGACTACTTAGACTCTCACAACCATTCCTTGGAGGAGCTTCCCCAACATATCAACATCTCTCAACTTATTCCAATGTATGTTTTACCTCATTATTTACACCCCCTCCCTCAATTCTCTTCCTTCCTCTCATTTGCATTGCTTTCCTTTTGTCGCCGTCGTCCTTACGTTTAAACGGCCTCTCGCCTGATAAGGATAAGGTTGCGTACATCTTAACCATTCCTGCATCAACATGGTTTGGTATGGTTTACTTTTCTAATATACAAGCAACTTCATTGTACTTAAACCATAGATTTTTTTGTTATTTGTTATATATTTCCATGATTTGGACATTTATATTAGCAAAATCGGATTTCGTAAGGCCATAACATCTATTATGAATTTATGATTACTATTTTTTTTACAATTAGTCTTGTGTGTGAGTCCGTTCTATGCGTATAACCTATTCAATTAAGTCATTCATCAGATGTATTAACATGAAATGAATCCATTGTATGCATAGAACGGTCTCATAGGAGTTTTTGTCGTTTTTTGGAAAGTAGAAGGACTATGTTACGTTGAAATTTCAGATGGGTTCACAGTACAGCCTATTTAGGTAACGTTTGCTAAGTTTGGTATGCATTAAATTTCAGGTCAAATTTTGAGGTAACAGAGCTAACATGGGAAAATGGACAGCTAGCCATGCATGAACTAGGAGGGATTTTCCCTCCACCGATCTCAACCACTTCCTCCGCACCAAAAACCACATGGGAAGACGGTGGTGTCGATGGTGGTGGGGCTGGTGATACACTAGAGTCCATAGTTCATCAAGCAACCTACTGCAACAAACAAGTCACGAATTTAATGCTAGAACCACAGCAACCAGTACAAAACATGGAAAATACTGGATCAGTTGTGGCATCTTGTGGCGGTAAATGGGTCGAGAAATCCAAACCGATACAGACGCCTCGCCCACCTCCTCCCTCGGTACTGGTCAAGAAACGGACACGCTCGGAGATTGACCATCGTGGCTTTCCTAACGATCATGAGAGCGCATGTGCTAGTGCAAACGCCGCGTCAACTATGATGACATGGTCTTATGAGTCTCCCAGAAGCAGTACAAGAACTAAAACCGTTAACGACGAGGATTCCGCATGCCATGGTGGATCGGTACTAATCCTGTCTTTTTCGGAAATAAGCTCTCAATTAACACTCATTTGGGGGACAAGTTCTCTCAACTAAAACATTTTTGGATGCTTTTCTATAGGAGAACCAGGAGGAAGAGCGAGAGACTAAAGGAGAAACGGGTCGTTCCTACCCGACAAGAAAAGGGCGGGCAGCTGCTGTTCATAATCAGTCTGAGAGGGTAATAATCATTAACTTCTTGATTACTAGCTATATATCTCCCTAAGGAATGCAGTTCAGCACCATATAAAAAACCCGACAGTAGAAAATTCCATGTTATTTGCAAGAAGAAAATTTTATGGTACAAAAGCAAAATTGACATACCTGACATCACTGTAATTCCAATTGTTCAAATGTTTGCATGTACAGAGACGGCGAGACAGGATTAACCAAAAGATGAAGGCCCTGCAGAAGCTAGTTCCCAATTCAAGCAAGGTGAATAAAGAAACTAAAATTTTATACGAGTATAGTAAATCGCATATTATTTACACAAAAATCCCTAAAAAGAACTTTTAAATAACTGTCTTTATACGAGTATATAAAATACAGCATAACAGTAACGTGAAGGTGAAAAAATCTTACGTAAGTATTTGTGCTCATTCTACAGACTGATAAGGCATCAATGTTGGACGAGGTAATTGAGTATCTAAAGCAGCTTCAAGCACAAGTGCAGATGATGAGCCAAGCAAGATTTATGCCTCATCTTATGATGCCATTAGGGATTCAGCAACAGTTACATCAGATGTCGCTCCTTGCAAGAATGGGAATGGGGATGGGTATGGGTATGGGGATGGGAATGGGTATGGGAATGCCCGAGACACCTAGTATCGGCCATACTCCACCAGTACCTCAGTCAACCCCCTCAATGCTACATCCATCTCAAGTTGCGGCCGCTACCTCGACATTTGTACCGCCAGCCTTTGTACCTCAAATGATTGCTGCTAACCAGTTCACAAATCCTAATCATGGAACTGGCAGTTCAGCTCAGTTGCAGGATCCCTACAATATCCTTCTAGCACAGGCAAGTGAAGGACTATCTCACACTTTTTACGGCTTAAAAATACTAAGAGCTGACGTACAATTTCTCATATGGAAGAGTGTCAAGTGCTACATCCATCTAGACCGGGAAGAAGTGACTCAAACCGAATAACTCAATACGCAACACAAATAGTACAACTTAAATGACCTGATAGAAGTACACCCGGAAAATAATCCAAAAACTAAACGACCGACTTGACCTCAAGCGTATAATAAGTTTAATAACCTGGAATGACCTGCCCAAAATGACACAGGGCTACGTCCATCTTCGGTACTCACAAGATAGTTTCAAATATCATGGGACTATCGGAATGTTGAAATTTCTTTCTTTCTATGTTTACCTTACCGCTCACTAATATATTCCAATATGAAATATTTTTGCAGTCAATGAACTTAGAGCTTTGCAATAGGATTGCAGCATTTCAGAGGCAGCAGCAGACACCATCACAACCAGCAAGCAATCAGTTTCAGTCAAACCATCATGTGCAACGAAGTTGACGCCATAGAGTTTATGATGTAAAGGCTTCTTAGCTCCCTTAGTAAATTAAAGTTTTGGTACATGTAAATGGTTTAGGCCATAGATAGTATTTTCCGCCTTGTTTCTACTTGAAATGTAATATATCACGGTATATCTCTATAGTAAATGAGAAATTCTACCCACAAGATGCATACAACAATTAAATTGAAAAAACAGGTACAAACATCTCTATACTACACGTTCGCCATCTTCTCCTTGAAACTCAGTAATACTATTACTACCATTACTACTTTACTACTACTTCTTCATAATTCGGTCCAATGGTCCTACACGTGCATGGTACTATGAATCAGCTGCAAATTTCAGACACATTTCCATATCTATCAGACACAGCTAGAATTTTGTGAAGAAAAATTCTGTTTTGGGCTTGAAGTTTCAGTGTTAGGGTGTCAGAACGACACGCAACACCCAACCAAAGTAAAGTTTCGAATAGCACCATACATAACTCTGCACCAAGATTCATGTGTATAAAGTAAAGACCTCCGCCTTGTTCCACTCATCTAAATAAATAGTCAGATCATTTCAATTTGTATCCACTCCAAATTCAATCCCGTTCACATTACGTTAGGTCTTCAGTTAAATTCAGTTTAGTCCGATTACTGTCATATACCAGTTTAGTACCATTGATATTATTACTATCATTCAAATAAGTTCAGTTTAAACTGCCTCGATTCTGGTCGTGTAAAATCAGTTCAATCCACTACAGTTCAAATTTGAAGATCAGTTCAGTTACAGTTCGATTTAGTTTAGAGAATATCAAACGAAGAAAACAAGATCTTGCAGCACGAAGGTCTGCTACAGTCTACATCATAACAGGTATCCTTCACATGGAATTTATGAACACCCTTATCGCAAGTCCCCGCTTAAGTCCCCAGCTATAATTGAGTTGTGTCCTACAAATGTGCAACCTTGCTCTCAAAAAAATCCTCTAACGAGAAAATTCACATAATAGTCGTAAAAGAAAACATAAAAATCAACGGATGTAGTTAACTACATCCAAAAAAGGGATTTACGGCTCTACGAAATGGATAAAATGAGAGGTCTAAGAAATCAAGCCATCAACTCATCATCCTATAACTTTTATATTTCCCCTCTACAAAATCAAGAAAAACTATTAAAAGACGCCGAAAATAATTTTATAATGTGTGAACCAAAACATTGTTCATTATAGTCTAAGATCCCATTTTAGAAAGTCAACAAAATGGAGCCTGTAGATTAGTCCAACTCAACTCTTTAAGAAAAGCACCAATAAAGATTTCTCCATTTATTTGTGGGAATGTGGCTGGAAACACTTGAAAGTCAGTGCAGTGCAGTTCTCATATTCAAGAACAATACTTAAGGAAAGATGAGAGGTGGTTGAAGCATCATTTTAGAAAGCAAGGTGGCGGACCACACGGCCGAACACATTCAAGTACTGTGGGGGTGGATAAGAGAACATATGAGATACCATTGGAAGAATCAATGCTAAAGCAAAGCACAAAAAAGCCAACTTAGCTAAGCAAATATAGACCATAATTTTGATATGCTCATGATAAAAGAGGGGCCCAAATATTTTATCTTGAAATATCAACTAGATTTCTATCACTTATACTGACTGCTATACATGTTTTGTAAAAGTAGGGCATACAAAAATTTACAAGCAACAGAGAACTTCATGTGTGGAGATAAGGAATTCATGACCTGTACGAGTACGACCCATCACCCATCCTCGGCTGTTGTGGAAGCAAGGTATAAATGCATAATCGTCTAATCGATGCTGCAAAATCCAGATCATTGATTGTTATGTTAATGGGATAGGATAAATATACAAAGAAATAAGTGAAAAACTTAATTGAGAAAATTATAGCATTAGAGCAAGATAACTTAGAAATTAGTAGAACTAACTAAATCTATTTCAGCTCCGTAATTAACCGACTTCAAGTTTCTTTTACAATATTTACAGAATTACATGTGATCCTTCTAATAATATGTAACCCAATTTCAAGAACATAATTCAAAAAATTATTTAAAGTAGCATTTTTTTTTCATTTTAACCGACAGAGCTTACGAGTGGAAATTGTGAAAGTCTCTGAAATGACTGGATTCCACTGGATAAAATGTCAGGTGAGTATGCCAAATTTTCCCAACACAAACAAGTCTGTCCAAGACATCATGACCTACTCAAATTATTAATCAAAGGGTCACTACATCTCTCTACATGGAACTATTCTGTGACATCTGACAGACCTGAACTTACAGGCTTACAGCACATGCAACCTCGACAATCAGAGTCCGACAATTACATCATCAACATATGTCCTTAAACGTCGAGTTTCTACCCGACTCATCATTAACTCCTTAAGTTGGTGAAGTTATATCTAATAAATTTTTCTTGCTGCTATAGTTTAATTAAGTCACAATGAGCAGATGTCTAGGCATATAGCCAAAACTGTGAACAGTTGAGAACTATCTCCGGGTGTTTCAGACTTTCAGATGTTCAGAACTTCTTCTCATCATTACAACCTCAAGCATCTAGTTGAACCATTGACGTCTCTAACTCTCTAAAGTATGTTCTTGGAGGGTTTACACTTCTTTTTAAGGGTATGTGTTGGGAAGTAATCCCAACATTAAAGATAGTAACATATAGAGTTCTTAATATGTTTTAAGTTATGTTTAACTTACTACTATTTATGTTTTAGATGTTTATGTAATTAGTAGTATGTAAATGTTAGGAGTTAGATTAGTAAGATATTAAGGCTCTTAATGTGGCTATGTTGGAGACTTGGAGTTAGGACTTAAGACCTATATATAAAGGTCATTAGTCAAGTTGGATTAGAAGAGAGTGTGTGCTTAATATTTCGAGTTAAGCATAGATTGAAATCTTAGCTAGTTGCTAAGTGTTGGAAGATTGATTGTATTATTGTTAAGGTTGAAGAATAATAATACAAGGTTGGGTTGTGGGTTAATCCCATAACAAAAATATTGTGTGTCTTTGCATTTTATATCATTTGTACCAAAACCCCCAACAAGTTTGTTGGGAAAAAAAAAAAACAGACACAAATCTAATCTCTATGAATANAGTACCTATATTTAAAGGTGATTTGTCAAGTTGGATTAGAAGTAAGTGTATGATTAAAATCCCGAGTTATGCAAAGTTGAAAATCTTAGCTAGTAGCTAATTTATGGAAGATTGAGATTGTATTATTGTTAGTGTTTGAAGAATAATAATACAAGGTTGGGTTGTGGTTAAGTCCATAACAAAATATTGTGAGTCTTTGCATTTTATATTATTTGTACCAAAAACCCCAACAGTATGGATATAACCTAATAAAAATATTTCATCATGTTCGGGAAAAGAAATATATAGCAAAAACAATTATATGATTACGCTACAACAAATTACTCCGTAGTTGCTTCTCTTTTGTATCACTCCATACTGGCTGATTGTAGTAATAGATGTGACATCAAATACACCTTGATAAACATATATGACAAGAAAAGGCCACAAAATGGGAAATGAAGTTAAATTCTATAATATAACACTCAAATCAACAAATTAAATCCTTCGCAATTTTACCAACCATACTCAACAGTCACATGACATTTGTCACTATTTAACTGATTTTAAATCTATTCTAGACAAAAACGGTGAATACGTAATTACGTACCTATTGTTGAGACGGTATCACGAAGCATTAGTTTCAGGCAAAGGTTCACGATCACGGATAGACATGACAGTTTCAAAAGCACCAACCAGAGCTTTGACCTTACTATTCCTCATCTTGACAAGCTTGCTCGCAGTTTCTTCAATCACATTGTTCAAGTCTATACTGTCTTTTTTACCAGACGTTTCTTGCCGTCTCAAATGAACTTTCTTAGGTTCGGGTCTAGTATCAGAAACTTCATTAGCCATACGATTTCCACTCTTCAAGCTCTTCTCATCCCCCACTTCAGCACTTTGATCCTCTCCCAAGATTCTTCCTCTCTTAAACTGGAGTTTCCTTACAGGATTGCTTGCAACTTGAGCATTCACCACGCTCCCGCTTCTGAATTTAACCATCAATTCCGAACCCTCTTTCTCATCCGGTTGACATATGCTTGTCCCTTCAGCCTTTGTTTGGAGGCTCACATTTCCTTTAGCTCTAGAAATATCTGTTTTGGATCCACCCTCTTTTGTAGCTATGCCAGTCGCTTTGGCATTAATAGAGTCTGATATTTGACGGTTTTCTCCTTTTGGTCGAGAAGCCCATCGTCCTGAGGAGGCAACTGACTTATTGGTTTCACCATCACACAATGCTTCCCGAGTACTTGATGACTCTTCATCGCGAAGAGAAGACCTCAAAGCTTTTCCAGTGTTAATGACATTTGATTTGACCATATACGTGGATTTCTCAAACACAGCACGAGATTTATTGAATTTGGAATCTTCTAAGTTACTCCGACAGCTTGAGCTAGAGAAACTTTTACGATTCTTGCAAAGCGTTCCTTCCTTGCTTGGGGATTTCTCCAGCGGAGTTCTTGGGGATTTACTCATTGGCTCCTTTGCTTTCACCTTTCTACTTCCGCTCAAGCTACATGCTTCCTTGGTTTTATTTTCTTCAACTTTTTGGCTTGAATTTACGTGCATTGTTTTCTTGACAGCAGGATAATTAATTTTACTTCTACTAACTGCATTTCCAAAAGTTGGAACTGAGTATAGTTTTGTTTCACTTGGCATCCGCCTCATCGTTGACTGACTTCTTCTTTTAGGAAAATTTGTACCCTTAGTAGGCAGTAATGGACTTCTCTCCGGGATTGGACCAGGAAGAGAGAGGCGTCGGCGCAGTGGTTTGGGCACCAAGGGCCGAGACTCTCTAATTGTTCCTAAGAGGGGTCTCTTTGTCACATTCTCCAGTTCATGTTCGAGACCAGGTTTGCACAAATCGTGACAGGAACCAATTGAAACACTACGATAACGAGACTGGACAGTGAACTTGTGGTCTGGACCAACTATAGTTACAGAGGAGTTTCTCCTCAATGATTCTGACCCCCTCTCCTCAATGTCTTTTGCTGTAGCCTCTTCCATTGTTAAACCACTGTTTTTCATCACATCACCACTTTCAGGCTCGCATTTGTCAGCGTTTTCCTCCGTCATTGTTTGTCCAGCAAATAAAATACAACATGCTGGAGAGTAGTGACACTGACACCCCTGAAGCAATGGTCAATTCACGTAAGTTTAAAGAACTATTGGAGTAAAAAAAAAACTCTTGTCAATTATTCAAAAAATTACAAGGACAGAACTATTGATATTAGTCAAAAGTTAGTTAGACAACAAATCCGTCTACAGACGCTATTTAAATGCATTTAAGCATAAGATATGCTTTAGGAAATCTGATTTAGCACATAACAGGAAAGAAGTCAAGACAAAGGCAATGCTGCTTGAAATCCCTACACGTCTTTGCTACTCTCTCTTGAGAGAGGATATAAACTAACAATTCTAGGACTCATTAACAATTCCTAAACCAGCGCTAGCCGAACAGTCCACACATTTTTGCTTACTGTTCCTTAAAAGTAGACATTGATATTTCTCTTTATATATCTTCCGCAACAAAGAGGCCTAGTTTTTTTCATTTTATTGTCATGATCTCTTTAGCTCAGAGATTACAAATTTCTCAGGCCAGGAATACAACCTGTGTTCCGATGTATGTAAATTCAAGGTTTATAGCTTATACTAACTGTACTATCTTGTTGGACTCCAAAGAAGACGACGTAATACTATATGATTTACGTACCAGAACATATCAAGTTTCCCTCACAGAAGCAAAAAAAAATGAACAAAGAAATTCAGAAAATGCAGCTTTCTTCCTCCAAAACTAGATGTCACTCAGTCACTGTATATCAGTAGAGCCATACTTCTAGATTTATAAAGGTCTACCCGCCGGGGCACCTAGTATCCTGAATTTCCTGTGTATCCCAAAACACGTGCGCCTATAGGGTTCACCCGCTGAACAACAACAATGTTACCCCAATGCCTCAGTAGCTCCCACTATTGGCAGGGTAGGGGTATCAATGTATTTGATAGAGATAATTATCTCGTTATATGAGAAAATTAAAAGATTTCTTCATAAGACACAAGCATGCCCTTGAGATCAACAAAATCATACAAGACAGGAGCCTAAGAACACTAAATTTAATGTTCCTCCATGGTTAATAACAGCGTGGGTTTATGTATTGAGCACATGCTAACATGCAAGTCAGTAGATAAACGATTAAACCTTCTTCACTCAGATTAGCTTTAAGCTTTGAGACCTACTCCGTAACTATTAACTACCCTTTGCCACAATTCAATATCCATTTAACATAACATCACAGTCAAACCCAGACCAAAAGTTTCACAATGACCGTCTTTAAGCTCACACTTACACAACCAGGTGCAAACACGATCACATACATTTTGACACCTCTGAACTAAACGTTCAGATACGGCATTATCATGACAAATTATGAACGACAATCAACAAGCCTATATACAAGAGATATCATCTTCACTAGTCAACAAAAGTCAAAACTCTAACCTATAAACCCGACATATATCCATGAGACCATGATCCATCATACAAACCGAAGAATAGGTTTCATGTAAATTACTTACAATGACATGGAAAATGTTCATTTCAAAATGATCATACTGAAACACTGTATAATTACATGATAATACGACAACACCTAAATCCCCATTGTATAACCCTTAAAATCATTTAACACATTAAAGATAATAATATCTACCGAAAATTGATACCAACATATTAATGCATATCCACAAAATTAGTGAAGATATCAACCCAAAAAATGAATTGAAAATCCCCAATTCACATTCATTTCCTATTTGCACCAATAATTAATCGCAAATAAACAAAGCACCCATATCATAAAACATAATTATCGCAAACCCATTTGCATTCATCATTCAAACATTAGAAAGATCATAACTGTACCAGTAAATATATAATTTTTCACATAATGCACCTCTAATCAAACCTGAATATTTAATCTTAGTTATTCATCATGCAAACAATAGAAAGATCATAACTTTTATTATCAATACATTTGTCTATTTGTGATTACATAGACGTAAAATACTCCCTCCGTCTCAATTGTTTCTTTACCTTTATATTCTTTGTGAGGGGTATTTTAATGAAAGGTAAACAAATTATTGGGATTTGGGACGGAGGGAGGAGGGAGTACATAATTAACGCAAACCCATTAACATTCATCAATCAAACAATGTCAAGATCATAACTTTATCAGTAAATATTCAATCATTCACATGATGCACTTGAAATAAAACCTGAATTAAATTAAAATATACTTAAAAATAAAGAAAATGGTACGTACCTTGTGGAATTTTCCAAATTAGAAGAGGAAAAAAAGGGTTAAAAAAGGGTGTGTGAAATAAAAATGTGCATGATTTTTAATCTTTATCCATCGTATTTTAAGGAAGGAAGGTGTTTTAAATGGCGTGATCACAGTAACGCAATGAAAATGTTATGAATTGGGGAGGAGGACAAGGCCCGCCAAAAAGAAACGGCCATATGTCTAAGTAGGGATGGCAGTGGGCCAGGACCCGACCCAGACCCTGAGGGTCGGATCCTAATGGATCAGGTATGGGTCTCATTTTTTCAAACCCAATAGATATGGGTCTTAAGAAAATATTTCGGGTCCGGGTC
>LHUT01004983.1:0-13374 GCA_001412135.1 Silene latifolia subsp. alba | reverse complement strand
AAAAAAAAAAAAAAAAATTCACCATTACGGAACATTTATATCGTCTGTATATTAGTCATCTCAATTAAAAAACAGTTCAGTATTTATATACTTAACACTTCAATTGTATTACGGGAAAATATATTGAAAATATGAATTGTGAAATTATCGTACAAAAAAAAACAAAATTCCCCTTCCCACAATCCCACCTGAATTTTTTGCCCTTGAAAAAATGGTGTACTGAAACTTGCACAACCAGATGAAACTCCTGCAACTTTTTTGACCTAATTCTCTTCCTCTTCATAATCCTCCTCATACTCAGCCCCGGCATCCTGATACTGCTGGTATTCCGAAACCAAATCATTCATATTACTCTCGGCCTCAGTAAACTCCATCTCATCCATGCCTTCCCCTGTATACCAATGCAAGAAAGCCTTTCTCCTGAACATGACAGTAAACTGCTCTGAAACCCTCCTGAACATCTCTTGAATTGAAGTTGAATTCCCGATGAAAGTCGAAGACATTAGCATTCCTGTTGGTGGAATATCACAATGGCTAGACTTTACATTGTTCGGGATCCACTCCACAAAGTTGGATGAGTTCTTGTTTTGAACATTGTTCATTTGCTCGTCGATTTCTTTCGTGCTCATCTTCCCTCGGAACATGGCCGAGGCAGTCAAGTATCGACCATGACGTGGGTCCGCTGCACACATCATGTTCTTGGCATCCCACATTTGTTGAGTTAGCTCCGGGATGGAAAGGGCTCGGTATTGCTGGGAGTTTAAGGAGGTTAAGGGTGCAAAGCCAACCATGAAGAAGTGTAGCCGGGGGAATGGGATTAGGTTGACTGCCAGCTTTCGGAGGTCAGAGTTGAGTTGACCCGGGAACCGGAGGCAGCATGTTATGCCACTCATTGTGGCTGAGATCAGGTGGTTCAGGTCACCAACTGCAAGTTGCCCAATGTTTGTACAAACAAGTTAGGTTCGCTTTGAAGGCTTTATATACAAGACGAGAGCAAATAAAAATGAGAACATCATTATATAAGAGCTTACAGCTAGGATTAGTGAGCTTGAGAGTGCGCAAGCAAATGTCGTAGAGAGCTTCATTATCAAGGACCATACACTCATCCGCATTTTCAACGAGCTGATGAACGGAGAGGGTAGCGTTGTAGGGCTCGACCACAGTGTCCGACACCTTTGGTGAAGGGAAGACCGAGAATGTCATCATCATACGGTCAGGATACTCTTCCTTTATCTTAGATATGAGCAGGGTCCCCATTCCTGAACCTGTTCCTCCTCCTAAAGAATGGCATATCTGGAATCCTACAACCACCAAAATTTAACCTTGATCTATTTCATTCCGTTTATATTTGTCAATTAATCATAACAAAAGAAGATTATCAAGATCAAGTTTTAACCAAAAAAATTTATCGCGGAGGATCTCTCAATTTCGTTTTGTTATCAGGGTCATAACTCATAAGTCGTAACAGATTAGGAGACATAATGAGAAATCCACAATTTATAATCTTGAATTCTTGATCATGGGTTATCATTCATATATATACACATTTCAAACATAAATAAAATGAGCGAAAAAAAAACGGAGGAAAAAAAAAAGAACCTTGTAAAGAGTCAGAATTCTCGGCTTCCTTACGAACGACATCAAGAACAGGATCAATCAACTCGGCACCCTCAGTGTAATGACCCTTAGCCCAATTATTACCAGCTCCATTTTGGGCAAAAACAAAATTATCAGGCCTAAAAATCTGACCGTAATGGCTAGACTTAAGGGCATCCATGGTGCCTGGCTCAAGATCAAGCATGACAGCCCTGGGAACATATCGACCACCACGAACTTCATTGAAATAAACATCGGCACGCTCCAACTGCAAAGGAGAATCCCCTATGTATTGACCTGTGTTATCAATACCATGCTCATTACAAACTACCTCCCAAAATTTGGCGCCAATCTGGTTCCCACATTGCCCGGCTTGAATATGGAGGATTTCTCTCATCGTGTTTGATTATGTAGGAAGGGCAAAGATGGAATCGTGTAGGGAATAATGATAATTATTATTAATATATATTGTGTTAAAAATGTTGGTTATAGAAGAAGAATGTGGTTTGAAGAGAGGATTGGGCTTATGTAGGGAGGGAGAGAATAAGGGTGGAGGACATGTTTAGGAAGACATGTCTAAGACAACAAACATGAGGAGATGCACAACTCCCTGCTGTCCGATTCATTAGGACCCCTTCTTTCTACTTTTTTTTGTACCATCCATCCAACACTTTTCTATTCTGCATTTTCCCATCCTTCTAAATATAGACAATATACCTTTGTTTCCCTTCCACTGTAAAAATAACATAGATTGTGCTATGACCGGTAAGCATGGTTTGGGTTTCGGTCACTCGTTCTTGGACATACAGTGTTCATTCGCGAATTAAGCATTTTGCGGACTTTAACATGTTCCCTATATTTATTTTTTTTGTTTTTTTCCGAGAATACTAAGATGTGTTATAATACGCCTAATATGCAGACTCGTTATTTGAGTTAAGGTTTGAGTTAGGTTGGGTCAAATCTTTATTATGTATTGACGTCGAACACTTCGATTAGGGTCATTTTCTACTGTTTTCAGGTTATTAGTTAATCAGTGGAGTCAATGACTATGGTCATGACCACCAACACTTATCATATCAAAGTGGAAAATATAAACCAGGATAACTCCCATGCTACCCATGAAGTTTGCATTTTTTTTTTCCCAGATAGAAAAATTATTTTAATTGCTCATATCTCTTAGTCATCATTTCGTAAAGCCGCGATTCTTTTTCTAAAATTATAGATCTCAGAAAGATAATCATTTTGAAAAAAACTTCATTTTCTACATATGTGATCGAAAATGAAAGGCGGTCAAAGTTTCTTGAACGAGTAAACTTTGACAAGTGATCACTCCGTTCTAGGATGTCAAAAAAATCACGGATTTTCGATCTCATATCTAAGAAATATAACCAGTCAAATGTTTTTTTTTTTTTTTTTGACAAAAGTAGGATATTCGAGGAAAAAAATGCAAACTACAGGGGTAAAATGTGATTTTTAATTAGCCATTTCTAATCGTGTTAGTATGATGTTGGATAGTTTCGGTCAGGTCAATTATGTCATACCATGTCAACCTAACATAAGCAGGTCACAGCTGTGTCGAGCCAATCTAGCATACGCGGGTCAAGCTCATGGATAATGAAGAGTATAACTTTCCTTTTAATACAATTTGAACCTGGGTCCGGAGGTTAGCTCACCTCTAGGCTAAAACAATTTTGACCATCTCAGGCCAAAACAGTGTGGACGGTCCGGCCCCTATGGTCTACACAAATTTTCATACAAATATCTCTCAACAAGCAATGACAAATATAAGACTTTTACAAGAGAGTTTATTGTCAAATCAACCCAAATACCTGATTAATAAAATTAATGGCTCATGCACGGACTACACGTAATTTTCTTTTTAAATTTTTTTAAAAAAAACATACTCCCTCCATCCAATGATTTGTTTACCTTTGATTACAATACTCACCAAGAATATAAAAAGGTAAACTAATAACTGAGACAAAGAGAGTAAATAGATAACACACTTCAGGTCGGACTAACAGCCAATGCAAATTAGTAAAGCTACATTTTCAATCAAAAATGTGCAGGTCGAGAAAAAAAAAGAAGTTATTCGCAAACAGGAGAAGATTATTGACGATAAAATGTCAAGAGGGTGGGTGGGTATCATGAAAATACACCAACCCACGTTTTTTGTATAGCTTATGTAGACAGATGTGCCTTCCCATCAGCTTTAGATAATGAAAACTTTAAAACCAAAAAAATAAAACTTAAAAGTACAAGTCACTTTCAGGGAGCAGCAATAGAGCAGCTCACTGACGGAGACAGCGCAGCAAATGGCAAAATTTCAGTTATTATTGGAGGAATGAGTCTCACTGTCTCTCTTCAGGTGTTTTCTTTCCAGTTAAAAAGCTCAACAAACCTTCCGGCCAGTACTACGCCTACTAATTATGAGCAGTTCATTTGTTGAATCCGATGGTTATCCTGTTGTGAAAGAGAGAAACGATTCAACAAATGGAAATGAAACATACTATGTAAAGCCATAAAGCAAGTAAGAACACGCTCTTTGCGTTTAATAAAAGAGCACGTCATTGTAAACACATGAAACAAAGACTTTTATTAACTTAATGAAGTTTGCATTGTAAAGCATATATACAAAATATACTGATCACAGTCATAGAGTCTAACTCTTCATATAAACCTGACAAAAATCACCAAACCCACAATATGGGGGAAAACACGTAGACCATAAACTAGAAAATTGATTACGTGTGTTTTTGGGAAATGACGGGAAATTTGCTTGGTGCAGAAGCAACATAAGTATAAATTCAGATGGCAGAAAATGGCAATCACTAGGAGTTGATGGCGTTTTACGCTCTGGTTGTACCAGCAAATATCTTAAAGAAGCCGCATATTCTAGAACTCGGAGTTTGTATTACAACCAACAAATTAACAAAAGGAGATACCAAGAACAAGTTTTAGAAATGCTATGAAATCACTTTCAAAGCTTTAGAGCTTTGTCTTGACAAAGAAACTCAGTGATTCACAATGAGTCCAAAAAGAGATCCACAGAAGCTAAGATCACCTTTAGTAAAGCAGTTCCTCAAACACAGGATCCACATTTTGTCCCCATTTTCCATGATACATATCCAAGAGTCTCTCAGCTGGGGTCACCCCTGCAGAACACAAAACACAGCCCACAATTCGCATATAAATATAACAGAGTAGTGTGGATCTGTTCTTTATGGTGTACAAAAAGTTTCATTTCATTGCATGAAGTTTATAATGGAATCTAATGAACAGGATGGCGAAAGCCGTCATCTATAGACAAGAAAAAATTGTGACTGAAACAATACCTGTTCTGACTACTTCAGCGACCTCGTTCAAGAAGCCAATCTCCTTAAAGCCTCTCCGTTCCAAACCATCCTGAAGAAATCATATTCCAATAGTTCATCAACATCATAGCAGCCAAAAAAGCACGCAGTAAACATAATGGAAAGAGCTTACCATAGCCAATTTTAAAACATCCTCGGCAACATGTTTAAGGTACCCATCTCGAAATGGAGTCTTAAGACCAAGCTTTGGTACCTAATAAGCACACTATGAAGTTAGAATATATTCTTACGTAACTTCACTAACTAAAAGCAATCTGTTCTGGGAACACCAATATTGCCATAACATTAGTTTTGGTTAATTAATTATTATACATCCTTGTACAAGACCACAAGGTGAAGAGAGCAGTTTAAATCAAGCAGTTAGTCTATGAGAAGCTGGCACTTCTATTGCATCACAATACGAATTTATCTAGTAAATTAATAAAAGATCGCGTGAGAATATTCACATCCTATATTCCTATCAGTTCTGAAACTTTCAGCTTGTTTCCATTGACCACAATAAAATAGAGGGGCCTTGGAGGGAGGACGGAGGATGGGAAAAATTTTCACATGTTTTATCTTGGCACGCTAAACCTAATATATCCAAAACATATATACAATTGTTGTGAAGCGCAAGTTAATAATGAGATGCTATCGTTACCTTATCCCTTAGCATCTGTCTTTCTTCTTTGTTCCAATCAGCTATCATATCTAGAACACTTTGCAATGAGTCTTCATCATATAACAAGCCAACCTGAAAAACGTATATATCTTCACTGAAGCAATATATTCTATCTTCGAAAATTCAGTGAAATATAATAATATAGTAATAATGGACAACATAAATACACCATTTATTACCATCTCATTATAGATAATTTTACCCCTCGCACAATTATGTTAACAGATCAAAGAGCTAGAACAAGACGGTACACACTTGAGAACTGCTCTTACAATGGAAGCACTACGAAGTGTACGAACAAAAACCACCAGGTCAATATTTTGTGTGGTTCAGAGTTCAGACCAATTGCTATTCCTTCCGCAATGTTTTGTTTTTCCCAAAAAACCCTTTTAGGATGTTCTAAACTTCACATGACTTCTCATTCCATTTTTGGTAAGTTCTCTCTACCAAATTGTCCTCCTCACACCCCCATCAACTATCTCCCCACCCCTCGATCTCCCATAAACCCTCAACCTCCTCCCCCACTACCACATCAATTCTAATCTTCCTCACAGCGCTACCAACCCAACCCTAATTTCAAGCACCACGAACCATGGCGAGACCCTTCCATGACGCGACCCCTCCATCCTCAACCAAAGCATTGTCTAATTGAGATAGTCGCAGTTAGAAATGGTTTGTGAGTGGCAGGACATGGCCGTGATGTGGTGTGGTACGGAGGTGTGAGTGGGGGGTGGCTAGGTATTTGAGACGGGTACATATTAATACCGTAGCAGGGAGTTTTGACTTTCGACACCCCAATCATCATACTTCTATAGATTTGACTTCAATATAATAGTAGTGATTTCATGTTACGAAGAGAGTATTCATTTCATGTTTCCACCGACAAAACACCCTCTACAAGCCAAATTCTCTACTTCTTTATCTAAATAACCACGTACACTCATGTGCCATACAGGTACACATTCACCATAAAAAGTCAGACGCATAAACAACATTCATATTCAATAATGTAGCAGGGAGTTTCTGGACTTGCCAATCATCTTCTCTAGTTGAAATACATTTCTCATTTACCATCAGAAGCCTAGGTTTTTGTTGGTGTATGGGGGAGTATAGNAGAATATTCTAGAATAGGACATTCTAGAGTGGCCTAGACACGGAACTCTCTAGAGTTCCTTACCACTTATACACATGTCTAGAAGGTTCTAGGTTGTTCTACATAAACCTAGAACATACATGACTCTTCTAGATCCTTTTAGACTTTTCTAGACTCTTCTAGTTCTTTCTACATTATTCTAGCACATTCCGGATAAATCTAGAACATTCCGGAAACTTCTAGAATACACTAAAAGTCTCATACTTCAACAGTTTTCCTATAGCGCACACCGCTGGATAGGTTAGACATTAGACAAGCTCCGGTGGACACGAAACTGAAATCAAATCGTTTTTACCCCTATGCCTTCACTAAAAATTTTACGAAAGAACTCCTCCAACGTGCTTACATAATGCTTTAAATACAACTTCACACTGGACCAGAATCAGACTTAAGATATAGATTTGACTACAATACAAGAGCCATTTTATTTCCAGTACAAGAGCAACAAAACTACGTCCAACCTCCGTTATGGCGTTATCCCTGAAATTGCGAGAGTGCTTAAGGCACTAGGGTAATGCTGTTGTGATATGAGAGCAACAAAAAGGTCAGACTCAGACCTTTATACAGAGTCCCTGCGCCCCTTTGGATAAGGTCATGGAGGAAGATGAGTGTTCTCTATATAGCTAAGACATAAGGTCAGGAGTTGAAATTGGATCTCAGCGAAGTGTTGCCACATATATGAAGAAGACTCAATGATGTACGTACCCAAAATGCAGGCAACGCACACAATCTCCTCCACGGTCCTCCATCAGCCCCTCTCATCTCTATATACCGCTTCAACCTGACCTGAAAATGAGAGAGAGAAAGAACTGAGACTGTAGAACAAAAAAAAGTAAAGATCACATGATCATGTAAAAGGCGCATCTCTTATGACAGCAGAAACAAAATTTTCAAGTGCATGAGAGACCTCTGGAAAAATAGTGGTTAGATGATTCTCCCAATCATTTAGTGTTGGAAATTCACCAGGAAGAACCGGAAGCTTCCCTTCCAGGAAATCCTGCGTACATGATAATTATGATAATCATTTAAGAGTTGCCTAGATTTTAGAGAGGAAACTTGAAAAAATGAAGGGAAAAAAAGAGAGATAGCGATGTGCTATACTGCTGTCAGAAGTGTCCGTCCCCCTCTAACCCTCACCTCCCAAATCAAAAATCTCCCGATTCAGACATTAGGAGTCAAGGGCAGTGGCACAAATTGCAAAACTTGAAACCAAGCTTTAAGGGATGCATACCCGAAAGGATAATCCGCTGCAGTCAACATACTTCTTGTTTCGATAAACAAAATACATAGGGACATTAAGTGCATAGTCCACATATTGCTCAAACCTGCATTACAAAAATGACAATAGTCTCTCAATTATAAATGATAGACCAAACTAATGAGGCCCTCAGGAAATGAAAATATGCACAAAAACTTACGGATATAGAATATCACAAAAACATTTAAGTATACTTGATACATCACAACTTTTTTACAGTGAAGAGGGGGGTGGTGATATATAAGATGCTTTGTATTATTTGCTATATCACGTCCTCCTTTTCTTTAATTTTCATGAATCATGATTATCTAAGAGCTTCACTTTCACACTGGAACACATAGGAGACGGAACAAATTAAACAACCAGACAACTAGTCTGCTAGTACACATTCATAAGCATTTATCCCAAGTTAAATGCAGAATGGCTTTCAGAGCTAGTACCTTGCTGGATACTATATTAATCAAATAAGAAGTGATTTTGCTGCATACACAAATCGCACAATGGCGAATGCAAAGCCATGTGCTAACTGTACAAAAGATGTCCGAAATGGATGCGAATAGCTTCTCGATCACAAATAGACAAAATCTATGTCTAGAACCAAGAACTAGGTGAGATATTAACTAAGCACAACAGACAAAAAGAGTCATGTCCTGTGGTACTTTTTATGTGTTTGAAAGCATGAATTTGTCAGTAAACATAAAACCTTACTCACCCAAAAGAGTCATCAAACACAAAGGGTAGCATCCCAGCACGATTGTTATCCGTATCAGACCAAATTTGACTGTCAAAAATAAATCCAGGAAAAGGAAACTGTTACACTGGAACCAAGAAATTCAAATACAACGGCTTTGAGGAAAAGGCTCGATCATACAAAGATGAAGGCATACTAACCTTCTCATGCTTAGATAACCATTTGGCTTCCCCTCCGTGAAAGGAGAATTAGCAAATAATGCTGTCGCTATCTGTTCCATCAATAATAAACAGTGAGTGATAGGAATCTAAGCCCTGTTACCATTTGTTAACATCACACACATAAAACAATAAGAGATTTTCTCACTGGTTGTAAGGCAAGGCCGGCGCGAAATTTTCTGATCATGTCAGCTTCAGAATCAAAATCCAAATTCACCTACAAAGCAGACAGATACTAAGATAGCTCAATAAGTAAAAAAAAATGCAGGAGAGCATGCACAGTAAACATTTTTACAAATAAACAAAAAAAAATGATTGTAGTGGAAGCGTCTCTGCAATTACCTGGACAGTACATGTCCTGAACATCATATCAAGTCCAAGTGAGCCAACTTTGGGCATGTAGTTCCTCATAATCTCGTATCGTCCCTAGTTGGCACAAAATAAAAGCTCAAAAATTGCAGATAGATCACAAGGAAGAACTATCTATAACAAAGATAGTATCACCATCACGAATTTCGAACGCAAGCAGAAATTAGAGTTCTATAACAGATAGCCCTTGACCAACCAATTATAATCTCGTATCTTCCTTGATTTACGGAGACAAAGTTGGCAGATAATAAAAGCTTACAAAATTGCAACTAGACCAAAAGGAAGCATACATTCAATAATATAGTATCACAAATTTGGAAAGCATGCAGAAATCATATGCATGAAACAAGATAGCTCTTGAGCTGCCAATCACTAAATCGTTAAAATATTAAAAAGAGAAATTTCAGAAGTCTAAGGGTATAATTAGAAGATAACATCGAAACGTTTCAAGCTTTAAACTATACATAGGACAGATAGAAACACCCATAGTACAGAAAAAAAGGAATAAAGCTCTGTCACAAGTGTAAGCAGGAACATATCAGGTTATCAGGTTGTATATAGTTAACTCCGCCCACTAACAAGCTTCCATATAGAATAGCCAAGTACCTTGGGCATTATGGGGATGTCCTCACGTCGCCACTTTGGCTGAAAACCAATCCCTAAAAAACCAATGCCCATTTCTTCTGCAACAGCTTTGACCTGCCAAAAGCATTATATCATAAAAGGGTAAAGTTAAGTCACTTAACTGGTACATGACTTTATTAAAAAGCCCAGCAAAGTAGTCAATGACAAAGACATGCAAGCCATCAGAGAGCGCAAGGTCCAATCATTTAGGTTTACAACCTAAGCAAGGTCTGTCATATTACCTTCAAAAACATGGTAAAACTGGCATGGACATCATCAACAATGTCTCAGGAAAAATTATAATTTCTAACAAAATAAAAAGAGTACTTGCATCATAGAGTGCACGCATTACTCTAAAACAGAAAAATTGGTTGCAATTACTTGTCAGCATTCTCAAATCCTAAGTCCTAACATGAGCCCTCACTGATTGCGTATAGTGCTATCCACACACGGAACTACTTCATCAACAAACATTCCGTCCAAACATCCCATTATTCTCACTCTCGTGGAGCGACAACACAAACAGAAGGAAATGTGAAACAGTCTATTGGTTCAGTTGTTATTCAACTCAGATAAAGGGATCCTACAGCAACTGCTCAACGGTTTTAGCTGGTCAATCACAATCAATAGGTTTCAAATTCTTCCCAGTCAAATTCTTGAATGAAAGTAGATTAATGCTAGGACTCATTGGAAAGCTAGCTGGTTCAGAAGTTGCCTTACTTCAGCCATCTACTACATCTGGAAGGGAAGAAATAACAGGCTTTTTGCTGCTCAGGAAAGGACAGTCAGTCAAGTCTTCAGGCTTGTAAACATTTCAGTAGCCATTGCCCATTAGGCTTCTTTCTAATTTCTCGCCTTTGAATTATCATGAGATAGTACAGGAATTAAGCAAGTAGATAGTTGTTTATCTTTCTTAGTGGTTATCCTTTGTAAGAAACATTTCCCTCTTTTCTCCCGCTTAGTGGATGAATACAAGCGCTTAATCTTCTTGCAAAAAAAATGTTCTATTTTCTAGACGAAATTGATAAGAAATTAAGAATCACCTTTGAATGCATAAAGGTCTTACAACTGTGTTTCAGGAGACACGAGGGCGGACAGGACAAAAAAGGTGAGCATAAACTTTGAAAATGCTACAAGAGCAGCTGGAGATTAAGAGTGACAACAATTGAGAAACAAAAGTAAAAAACCAAGCATGTCGGACTTTCAGCCACTACGAAAAACAGGAAGCTACAGCAAAACTAACCTGGTAGAGATGGGAATTAACTTCAGCACAAGTTTGATGTAACGTTTCAAGTGGAGCGCCACTAAGTTCAAATTGACCGCCGGGCTCAAGTGATATGCTTTGCTTTCCCTGGCAGTAACCAAGAAGACAAGAAAAAAATAAGATTCAAAGGAGCCACCAGAAGAAAAGGAGGTGCAATGAAAGATGCTAGATCAAACTAAAAGAAATATGTTACTTAGATGTTCACTCTTCACAGAGTATTTGTAAGGCTTTATTAAGATATAGTTTTCTCAATGTCAACTAACGGTATACATCACTCCGTCTTACTAGACAAAGTATCTACAGCTGAGGAATTCACAAACTCTTGTCAAATAATGTGATCTCCGCAAGGGTATGATTGGACTACTATAGTCTGACACTACATCAGTGGTATTCCTGGACACATGCAGATAACATTCATTACAATACCTAGCATAAATAAATCTTCTATGGATTAAAATATTAAAACTTACAGAGTTAAGCAAGCTAAAACCGAAAAAGTATTTTGGGTAATCAAAATGCACAAATCCTTAGCCTCAAGAATGGAAACAATTTACCTGCTTAAGTCCAATTATATAGTCACCTTCCATCACTTTCTCCCAGTCAAATCGCTCAGCAATTCCATTAAGCAGTTCCGCTATCTGTACATACTTCATAGGCCGTAAGGTGTCTATCTCAAAGCCAAACTTCTCATGTTCAGTACCTATTCTGCAAACACAATACAAAAATGTAAAATCTTAAACATTATACTTAACAAAAGAAAAGAGCAAATGTTTTTTTATCATTATCTTCAAAATGCATCATAACATTCCACTTTAAAGCAATAAACCAGAGCAGAGCATATAGATGCACATCATAGCTATTACAGATCCTAATAAGTCATCGACAACTTTCTCTTGTGTCTTCATGATTTAGAGTTAGCTTGATTACAAATGTGTAGACAGTCAATCAAGCAGCCACAACCACAACCTACATAATTGTAATGTCCGACAAACACTTACCATTCCTTTAACCAAAACCATGGTGTTATCACATCATATAGATATCACATACGTGAAAATGAACAAGCACCTGCTAACAAGTGTAGGAACTCACCTCCATTTTTCTTTAGGTTTGCATCCTGATGCAAGATATGCGACAAGATCATCTTTTGTGAGTGGCTCGGTAGAAACCACAGCATCCTCTGTTGGTGGACTTGCTGCAACAATAGCACGGAACCCACGTGACCGTCCTCTTTTAGAAGAATCCAAAAACACAACCTTAGATGTTTTGGCAGAATTGTATAATGGAGAAGTCAAACCGCCATAACTGGCAGTATCGGTTTGTAGAGAAAATGGCACGGATGCTTTGAGCACAACTGCCATGTTATTCGCTGCAGGATATTCCAAACACAACATTTATTCAGAATCCAAATACCAAGCAGCCACCAAATCACCTCTAAAGTCATATTGCAACTAATACTAAGCCCATGAACACGACCAATCAGTTGACTCACAAACAGTGGATTTTCACAAATTCACTCGATGTAGACAACCAAACAGTTGACTCGTAAAATGCACTGGAGTGTTAATACAAACAAACAAGTGATGTTCACAAAATTTACTCGGCTAATTACCACATTCAACATTACCCCAGTGTCAAATTGCGGGGTACGGGGGTGTACTCGGAATGACCTAGAATGAATATTGCGTCAAAAACTGCATCGAATTTTACGATAAGGAGAAGCAGCGAAAGAAGTTTAGTTACACCCAATTTATTTAACAAAATACAATCAATCATCAAAGCACATCAATTATGAGCAACATAAATACATCAGCGTCCAAAAAGAAAGATACTCATGCTAAAGTCGGAAATTAAAAATACTGTATGTTATAATGAGTATATATTGCGTTACAAATTTAAAATCATTAGCACAATGAATATTCATCAACAATTAAAAGACCAAAAATGAGATTACCTTGGAATGAACAAGATCTAGGTTTTCTTATATTACGTTGAGATTCCCGTTGGTGGTTTAGAAGAAGAAGAAGAAGAAGAAGAAGAAGAAGAAGAAGAAGAAGAAGAAGAAGAAGAAGAAGAAGAAGAAGAAAAAAAAAACAAACAGATCTGAACAATTGGAAAAAAATAAAAAAAAAAACAAAAAAAAAAAGAACAAAAAAAAAAACCAAA
>LHUT01004982.1:1932-12585 GCA_001412135.1 Silene latifolia subsp. alba | reverse complement strand
AAGGTTCCTAGTGTAAGCTCATAGCCTGTTTTGCCAAGGCATGAGCTCTGTAGTTACAGTCCCTGCGAACATAACTAAAACACAAACAATGAAAGACAGATGAAATAAGAGAAATGTCATGTAAGATGCCCCTAATATGGTGATGCTTGGTCTGCTTTCCCATCCATTGCGTCAATAGCGGAAGACAATCAGAGGAAACTTCAACGTGTAGTATTCCTACCTGTCGCGCCCAGGAGATGGCCGCCTTTAATCAACGTTCAAAATCTGAGCAAATTTATTATTGGATACGGTATTACTCATCTTTGTAAGTAAATTTATTATTGGATTAAACAGCCTCTTGTAGATGATAATTTTATGTCCGAGAAAAGAGGTATATTTCAATTCTAGCAAATCAACGTTCAAAAATCTGAGCAAGAACGGACACTATCGAAAATAATAATGTGCGTGTCTTATTCATTTGTTTACCAATCTTAGCAAGGGGTAATTAAATAATTTAATCAAACGTAAACAAATGAATACGGGAGTATAGCTTTTACTTGTTACTTTGAAAGAAATACAGAAAGATACTTTGCATCTTCTCTTTTGTCACTATCAGAGGCAAAACTGTGGTACATCTCTGCATCGTCTTAATTGATTTTCATACCTATAAAACTTATCTCAATCAAAAGTCACAACTGACTCTAATCCCAGACAATGATTTTATCCTTTATAAACACCCATTCTTGATATTCCTCAACAAAAATTAGCAGAACGTGTCACGAAATAACTAAAATGAACGAAAATAGATGCTTACTACAAAGTCGTAGCAGTTCATTTTATTAACATTAATATAAGATGGAAAAAGAGCAATGAGAGCGAGTATTTATCCGCTACAGATCATTATTATAGAGATTATGGCTTCTATTTAAGCTTCACTGTACGTATACATTATGATTTTCTACATATAGAAAACAGAATTATCAGTCATTTTGCTAAAACCTACGTCATGATATCGATTGACCTTTGATATAACACAAAAAATATTATGTGCAGCAATTTACAGGAACCTGGCACAAGATGACTTGAGGAAAGGCTTCAAAGGGCCTTCTGGTCCATCCTCTCGTTCCAGTTAAGGCAACGGATTAAACTACGGAACCAATCACCTGTCTGATCTGCCTTGTTGACGGTAGGAAGAGGATGTTGGCTCATGGATATCCTTATTGAATCCCCTCTGGAAAGTTGCTGCCTCCTCTTCCCATCAAAGGATACCCATGCATTGCTTCTTGCATCGTCTGGTATCTGTTTCAACAACCGAACTTCAGAATTTGAAGGAGTGACTACTGTTAAATCATGAAAAGGGCATGGGCTAGTGGGCCATATAGGAAGATCGAGAGTGCATTGAAGAGAATCCTAGCTCTGTAAGGCGATCAACTTTCTGTTTTTATCAACACACATGAAATTTTTACTGGAATTGAAAAGAGGAGGAGGGGAGGTGAACAATTCGAGAGAACTCGGGCGTTAAAGTCATCACCAAACTCATGTACAGTACATATGTTATATTCAATCACCGGAGAATAGTTTCAAAGGAAATCCAAGCTTTGAGAAGCGCAGCATTTGAGCCTAAATAGCCATAAACCAGATAATATTTACCTACTGCCACCATGCAGCATAAACTCTGAACCGTGAAAAATTCTTATCAAGTTATTATTCATTCTCAATATCACACTATCTCCAAGTCTCCATGAAGTTCATACGTCCATTTCACAAGAGGACTTCCAGAAGTTCCATTGCACAACTCACCCTATTGAGTTGAGGATTCTTAAGATGAAGGCATTTCTAAAGTATTCAGTACATATGTTTTGACAGGTAAGCACCACACAACATCATTCCGTTTTCTATGCAGCAAAAGAGTCGTTGTCCATTAGGTTTTGGCATCTAAAGCACTACGTCAAAGAGACTCTTAAAAGCCTATGCACTTGTCCATGAAGTAGTTGATTGTCGTCACAATATGTCAAGAGTCAATTTAAAACTTCCAAATTACTTGGGAAAGGTTGTTATGTGAAACCCCTCCTCAAACGCTTGGTGCGGGATTCTCTGAGGAATAATTAAGATGATGATTAAAAAGAAGCTTTCTCCACCAGTCCACCACCTAGTATCAAGGCTAGACTAATTTTGATCCACTGTATACCCAGTTATCCACTAAGCTACTAATAGGTACAAAAGTTTGAAATGTTACAACTTTTTTTGCAGATGAGAAATCCCGGAGTCCAACCGGCTGGGAAAATGCAATATTGAAGACATATTTACTTCCTGACTTTATAGCCACTTTTTCTTCAAATCATGTACATAGGGGGGATCTAAATAACTAATGCCAAAATCAACTACAATTGCTAGGGGAAAATTGGCTTATAGACTAGGGTGGTTGTTTCTTGCTATGCACAAGAGGTAGTACTAATTTAATACATTTCTATTCAGTTCAAAGCAAAAACATTTCAGAATAAATAGCGTTACCTTTAATTCCAGCCGGGCTGAATCTGGAAGAATCACTGGTCGAAACGAAAGCGAGTGCGGACAAATGGGAGTAAACAGCATGCAAGGGACATTTGGATGTACCTATTACACATAATCACCAAAATACGCATTATTAGTTCAGTCTGTACAAGAAATCAAGACCACACAACAGCAACAATATTCATTCCTCAAAGGCTTTAACCTACGGTTGCCTGAGGGCCAGGGGGCTTGGATTTGCAATAACAGTTTTCTATTTCAACTTCCCCCGCCTTTGGTAACTCCCTCTTTTTTCTATTAAGTAGCCCTCAACCAACAAAATCATCATCATTCATCAACAATGTCACCGACATGCCTCAAGGACTCGCGCAAATAGCGAGAAGGGTGGAGGAAGGTCGGATGTACTTAATCATAACCCTATGTTACTGAGGGGCAGTTTCCAGATTGCCCATGATGAATTGCATCGAAGTTGCATTGAATAACTGCTACTTCACAATAAAAAAAAAATGTTTTACAGAAACATTTATGCTTCATTCCATCATAGTCTCCAACCAACATCCATATAGTCAGGCAGAAATGCAAATTGCAGATGTGACCATTACAGAAAACAGTTTCATCTACTTGGATCGGAAAGAACTTAGGAGTTAGGAGGACCCATATGGTAAATGGAAGATTTGATTATGAAACTGTGGTAGTAATCCACCAAACTTAGAATATTATGCTAACCATGGACCCTCCTGCAGCTGTTGAGTACGCTGTACTTCCAGTGGGTGTTGCTACAATGATCCCATCACCTTGCACCTGCAAAGAAATGTCATTGTTTTAATATTTGCACTCTGCCAATTTCCATTTCTAAAGCAGCCAAAAGAATCATTATTCATTGGTTAGGGAGTTTAACAGTGGCCACCAAAATGGATCATTCTACAGCACAGAGTTTTTATTAATTGTGATGCGCCTAACGGTCGTCTCCATCAAGGGTCTAACAAAGAGAGTCTCGAGTTATCACATGGTATGGTTGCATATATGTGACCCCACCTCTAATCGCCTAGCGACCTAGGGAGGAGACAGGACCGTCTTCTACCGGCTTTGGGGTAATGTTGATGTATGAATGTGTGCAGCAAAAGGTGAGAGTAGGTATACCAAGTACTAATGAATCCTTTTTACCTCAAAAGGCTAACAAATCTACTCCAAACTAAAATTTATTAGAAACAGCGGTACTGATCTCATGTTTATCATCATTTATCTCTCGAAGAGCAGTGTAAAGGTATACACACAGCACATAGACACCACAAGAAAGCAGCATTCTCCAAATAACATTCCAGGAAAAGTGGGGTAAATAGATAAACAAAATAACCTACCTTGGTTATGAGTCGATCGTGCTCATAACACTCAATTTTTGATAGATATGGATTTGAACCACGATCAACCACTATCTCATTCAAGACGTCAAAGATTTTACCCGGCATGGCCTTTCCATTACGGAAAACCTCACATCGAAGTCGCATCCTCAGGGTTATATAAACACCATCCCTGGTGTTATTACCATGGATGACCTGTCTCAGGTCCTGTTTGTAGTCTTGAAACTATAAAATATGGAAGAAGAAAATAGGTTTATGACAATGATACAAGGGAGACAAACAAAACTTTTAAATTAAACCTGATTTCAGAGCCATACATTATGGGATGTAAGAAAACCAAGAGATCCAAGATTAAACGACACAACTGGAGGCACAGAACCTCTAAATAAATTTGATGCATGAAGAATCACTCCATCTCCTCCCAGACATGCTACGAAATCAACCTTTTCATGTAGACCACTGCAATAGAGAAGTGCTTAATAGAACACTTCCAGTAAGAGCTATTAGATCGCATGGGACAGCATACATAACCAGAAAGTTACCTGCTGTCTTGACCATAGAAAGTTTGAACAAACCCAAATCCCGGTATCCTGGCGAATATATCATGAACATCTGGCTCAACCAGAACATTCATCTTTTCTTGGTAATACAAATAAGATGCAACCTACAGACCAAAAAGAGAATCATGGGTCAAACACTGCAAGATGAAAGGCTTTAATGACAAGTGCTTCAGAAATAAGAAGCAACCTACATGCCCAAAAAGAGAACCTTGAATTAAAAGAAAAGAAGGCTCTAATGACAGGAAAGTGCTTCATAAATCAATCATGCTACGCAACAAGAGCTCACCTTCTTTATTTAGTTTTAAAGGATCCTTACCAATGCAGCAAAAGAGTTAATATCACACAAAAGAAAACTGCCTGCACCTCTTCACAATGAAACGGTACGAATCCAAAATTCTATACCAAGGGCAACATGAATCTGAATTTCTACACCAAGGGTAGCATGCACCTATGTTACTCCGACATTTCACTTAGCTACCATGTTGCGTGTTCGACACGTATCCACGTATCGTATCGACACAACACGACACGACACTTCACTTGACCACAAAATAGAAAAATTCGCACAAAATAGCAATATACGACACTCTGACAAGTGTCAGACACGACGTGTCTACACTATGTCGGAGAATCGGAGTAACACAAGCATGCACACAGAAGACACAACTCTATACCATTAAATATTACATGCTGAATAAGAGTACACGGGGACCACGAGTGGAGCTATTATGTTACAAGGGGTAGCTTATTCTGAATATTGTGGAAGAATAAAATTTGACATCTTAAATTGTGGTCAAAGACAATAAAGTTATGACACTTGGGCCCTTGTGGGCTACTATTTGTGTGGCATTATTGCCTTAGGACAGTATATGTACCTTAACTTTGGACCGTATTTCTCCTTCATTCTACTAGTGTTTACTCTATTAGGCAAAAATATACAAGTGAGGATTCAGTCACCTCTTTAGCCTGTTCCATGAGTTCTGGCCCCAGTTTTTTTAACAAAAGGACAGTCTTTGGTGTGGATTTCCACATAAGCATCTGCTGCTGCGTACTTGGATGAGTGAACGCAAGTGAGGATTCAGTCACCTTTTCTCGTGTACAAGAAAACCCATCAGTGCGAACTAGGAACATTTCAGCTTTCTTTCTTGATTGTATTCTCACAACACCAGTAGCAGAAGCACACATATTTCCTGCAATCTCCTCCAAATGCCCATTTTGTGAAACTTGAGCTGCGAGTCCATTGTTATTTTGACTTGACACAATACTCTCTCTATTGGCCTCTTTTCCCACGGAAATTTTGGTCTGACCGGTTGAGACATTATTTGTCATCACAGAACTCTTGTCTCCATTGACAATAGTACTAGCAGATGTATGCCTTTTTTGAGGCAGAGCAGTACCATTTTCGTCGAAAGTAGTATTAGGTTTGTCAAGCAACGAAGGCTCCTTGCTTTGAGGTGACCCATTTGAGTTCCTTTTTCCCATCAACACTGAGACGGAATCTTTATTGACTTCCTTGATGACTTCACTGGTACTCCTATGGGGTTCTTTAGGAATGTTCCTCCTCCTTTGAGAGTTGACAAAAGTAGAAGGGGAAATCTTTCTGCCTTTGAAAAAGTCAGACATCGCTTTTTTGGACAAGACATTGTTGGGAGGTAGCTGAGACTTAAAAGGATCAACATTATGAATCCTATGAATACCAACAGCTAGTTCCGATGATTCTTTGTCAATGACATGGTCGTCGCAGTCCTTACTGGTTTGCGGAATATGATTTCCGGAGACCACAGCGTCTGGATTTTGGAGCACCCCATTAGGAGTACATAATTTTCCATCCTCTGACTGTTTCTCTACAGTGACACCTAAAGACACGTCATCTGAAGACATCCCCCCTATTCTTAAAGATGAAGTTCCATTTGGAACAATGGGACTGCTGGCGGCAAGCTGCAATTCACAGCGAACCACGTACTGCCTCCATCTCGAGACCATGGCCGATGTTCTCCACACGCCTTCTTTACTATGCAAATAGATAGGCCGCCTGGTGGGGTCAGAAACCAATGAAGCAAATTTCTCAACCTGCTCAACTGAAGGCACGGTTCCAATCTCAACTGGAAACTTAAACAGCTCAACCTTTCCAGATCGAACAGCATCCTCTATTGCGGCTTGATAAAAATTGTCTTTCACGGTCTCTGCTCTAATATCTACAATAGTGCGAAAGCCTTTATCCAGTAACCACTTCAAACCTTCTTCTGTTACCTGACCACCCTTCCAGAATGCTGCCTCAGAATCCATGGGTTCATTGCTTTCTTTACTACTATAGATGGAAACTGGGGCCCAATTGGCAAAGAGTGAGTGGCTTGGAGAATCTTCTCTACGGGAAAAGCCCAAATCGTAGCACACATTTTTTAGGCGCTGTAGTTTCCTCCATACATCATGGCTTAAAATATCTCCAGGAGTCAAATAGTTCTCCAGAGCAACATGCAAGCTTTCACAACACCTCTTGATCTCGCTCCTAAAAGTTGCAAGTGGAGGAAGATTGTCTTCCATATTACTCATATCTTCAACGCGGAAGGATGACATAATTGATGATCTTCCGGAGATCACATCTTGTCGTCCTTTGTTCAAGAGAGATATCATACATCCAAGCACGGACACTATTTTATCTTCCAAGACCTCGGAAGTAAAATCATATGAGACAGTACATTCACCAGTGACTGGATCACATAGTGTGTTCATCAACGTAGTATGCAAATATTCGGCAGCCCTAAATATTCGACAGTAAGCTTCTACTTCAGCAATATCTCCCGGGATAGGACCAATCCAACGCAGCTGAGTTACATCATGAGGTTGAAAGGTCTGTAAAACCATAATAACTACCGTCAAATTCAATGTGAACATCGATAAAAGAAAGGAAAAAATTTCACTAAACAGGTTGCATTTCTTTTTCTGGTGAAGTGGCAATTATACAACGCAATCCTTGACACAATTTTCATAATGAGTCATCCGGATACAGTCTCTATTCTGTTCAACACATCGGTAAGGCTGGGTACAACCAACTCCCCTCTAACCCATCTTTGGCGATAGCCTTCATGGCACTTAGAATGTTGTTGATTGATAAAAATAATCAATTAATTTCGACACAAAATAGATGGGAGTTATGAATTACATACAATACAGTCCTAGGCATACAAACAGCAATTTAGATGCAACTGGCGCCTACTCAAGCCATCAGCCACCAATATAAACATCTTAGATAATCCATATATCAAGGCAGGTGTACAGAGTATTCAAAAAGCTGTATGTTGTAAGTTACCATCCACGGTCGGAAGACCAGAAGAACACAAAAGTCAAAAGCTTCTACCAACAGTGGAGCTCCCAGACAATAATGGCAATATAGAGCATCCCAGCAATAGTGAGTATTGCTTGGGTAAAACAGATTGCATCAAGGTTTAACCAAGCCGCTCTTCCAATTCCATCAAAATGGAATTAAACACTTCTAGAGCACAATGAATTATGAAAGACCCGATTCAGTCATCTATTTCAACATAACTTCTCATATGAGACAGTCCCATGATAAGAATGTCATGGGATTGGCCCATATTAGTGGTCGTCATCTTTCAGTTACGCATTTTAGAGGGTTAATAGGTATTTAGGTTGGGAATTTAGTTGAGTCAGGTTGATCACATGAGACTAATGAATTCACCAAAACTAACAAAACAAGAACTATCACCAAATTCCCAAGCATCCTCAAGTTGGGATAAGGATTGCCTACCCTACTGCGATATTGTATCTGCCCCCTACTAACACTAATGAAACTAGTACAAGACGTTCTGAACTTTTACTGGCAACAGCGCTAACAGACCACCTCAAGAAGGTGTCAAACTTTTACTCAAGAACATATTTTTTCTGGGGTTTCCAGAAATCAATCACCTTTTACAGTAATGTTACTGTAAGTCTGTAAATATTAATCTTCCTGGACTCATGATCACTCAATAAGCCAAATAAGCCACTTCCACAACACATACCATGTAAATTGTACTCAATTATTCGATTCCCCGCATTCACAAGTCGAAATCCTTTCCAATTGCAACTCCTTACCAAAAATTGAAATGCCAAACAGGATATATAAGCTACAGTAACATAAATTTCAACAAAACACTCGAATTCCAGGCCAAAAAAAACAAGAGTAAAAAACACAAAACCTGTGAATCAAAACCCAAATCAAGAGTAAACGGCTTTGGAAGCTCGGCAGCAACAACAAACTTAAGGCGCCGCAGCTCCTTCCTCTGCAAAACTAAGCCATACCCATTAACAAACACCTTATGGGCATGTCTAAATTCAGTAAATTTGAAGTGCCCATAAGGGCAAAATGGGAAATAAGGAGTTGTAGTAATTGCCACTGAAGTATTATTCATTTCTGATCATAACCCAGTTACCAAAACAACAACATTTACAGATTGATTATAAACACAGCGTACAACAACAATAAAGAATCAATCTTTTTTCCTCAGATTCTTACAAACTTTGTGAGTTAAGAGAATCTGGGTGACCCAGATATTTAAGCAGAAGATATGATATTGTGACAAAAATAGAGTGTTTGATTAAGTGAAAGGTGGGTATAATTGTTGATTTGTTTGTAAATGATGTGGTTCAGGTTTAGGAGGGAAATACAATCTGCATTATTATTACTGTATATTACTCCTTCCCGGTCATTTGTATGCCTTTGTAAATTGTAATGATATGAAGACAAGGGAAATAGGAGAGAGTCAATACTTAGTTAGATGACAAGTAAATTAAATTGGGTATGGACTATGAAGAATTCAATTACTTATCAAAGACCTAAAATAAAAAGGCAAACAATTAACTAAGATAAATAGGTATGCAAATAACCGGATAAACTAAGTATTACTATATATTATTATCTATACTTTTTTTGTCGTAGGCTTTGTAGTTTTATCCAAAAGATTGGAAATTCAAGTGGTGGGGATAATTGTTGATGTTGAATATAAATGTGGTTTTGATTTGATTTGTCAGCAGCAAACGTTAGATAGGATACGGACATTTTTAGATGATGGAAGAGGAAAGTTATAGGTTGAGATATTCTGTTATTACGTGTCAATTTTATGACTCTTGTGGCCTTGTTGGAGGTGTGGAACTGTGGAGTACTTGCTCGGGTGATCGAGTTATAAGTTTCTGAGTTAAGATCTTCTCTATTTTCTTTCAAAGCGTCTTGCTTGTGACGGATATCACCGTCTTCAATGAGATTTTGTGATTTTCTTTAACTTAGCTCAAAAATTAAGTGTGGAATGAAATAATTTGTGGCTTTAGTTCGTGTTTTTTTTGACTCGGTTCTGTTCAGTGTCATTCAATTAAGTTCACCTCATCTCTTCATAAATTAATTATTACTTCAGTTCAGTTCAGTTCAGCTCCATTTAATCCAGTTCAGTTCAGCTCCATAAAGTTTAGTTCAGCTCTTTTTAGCGTAAAAGAACAGCGCCTTAGTGAAGAAAATCGACCATGGCTGAATTTTTCAGATGAATTTGGCTACATTTCCTTCTTTGTATCACTTGCTAATGATCATTGTTTTGTAGCAAAATAGAAGACTCAGTCTCATTTAAGACACTTTAATCTTCCATTTAGTTTTAACACGGTCTAATTAATTTAAACTGTGAAGTTTCCTTCAGATTAAAATCTAACACGAAAAGGTGCGACCGTGCGAGAGACTCCATTTGTATCTAAGGGAATAAATTTTCTTATATTTTGGAAGTAGTTAAAGAACCGAACTACAAGGAGGATTGACGGGTACACAACCTTCACCAAGTTAAAAGCCGTGAATTAAGGGTTCGATGCAACTTGGTAGGAAATTTTGGGTCGGAGATTTACCTCGTCCGATGCACAAATATGTTATTTCTGATCTTGAGGAATGATTAAACCCATTTTTGGGTCTTAAAAAAATAAAAATAAAAAAATCAGTGTTCACACAATTTTAGGTTGTTACCTTTTTTTTAGAAAACGGTTTTTAGGTTGTTACCTAGTGCGTTAACAATTGCGGGTTGCAAGACTCCAGTAATATCCTACAACTAGTTTTAATCCCGTGCAAAAAATGCACGGGTTTACCTTCAAAATTCCAATACATACAAAATATTAAACACAATTTTAAGGTATGTTTTTGCAGTGTAAAACCCCAAGACAATCCATATTTCAAGGAGAAAATTGACTGACAAGGGACATAATGCAATAAACTTCAGTGTTTA
>LHUT01004981.1:0-13374 GCA_001412135.1 Silene latifolia subsp. alba | reverse complement strand
AAAACTTGGGAGAGACGGTCTCTCACTAAGTTATTGAGAGACCAATTTTTCGTACCCTTTTATTTGTATTTCGTACCCCTTTTATTGTTGATCGTGACATAGTAATTTCGTACCTATTTACATAATAAATGTACCCATTTTATCATTAATCATGATTTGTACCTATTTTATTACCTTTAGTACCACTTTTTCTTAAAATTGTACAATGGTCTCTCAACAAAACTTATTAAGAGACCGTCTCTCAGGAGACCTACTCAATCTAGAACTGTCACCTTATCAACATCCTACACATTGCATTTGCTCCATACATGATACAACTCATACAAGTATACAAACTATGAGCTATAAGCGGTTCCTAAACAATAAGACGAGAGTCTTATTAACTAAGTTTGTAATAAATCCAAAAATGTTTGTCAAATTTATAGTATAGAAAACAAAATTAATTAAGTAATATCACAAAACTGAACCAAAAAACTTTTTATATCTAGTAGAGTGTTTGCATCATAGATTCACCATTTTTTGCTACAAATTAGGGTAAAAAACACTACTTTTCATTTCCGTTATCCTAAGAAATATAAATGGAACCAAACGAGCTTAGAAACATACAACCAAGCTTAAAAACGATTATCCTTCACTTTTACATCTAGGACAAGTTCTTACTCCAAAAACTAACTTTTAGTACATGAGAAGTCATTTCACTTGGACTTCGACACTTCATTTCATACCAAAAAATTTGCAAAAAAATTACCGTATTCGACACTTGCAATGAAATCTGAGTAACATATAGGTATGCCAACAAAACTTCATTGTGATAAAACATGAAACAAAAAAAATGCCTTTTTCTTGCGATAAACAAAAAATTGCCTAGTTCCTTGATATTTAGTTTTGCGAATCAAATATCAGGCGAAAGGGAGATGTAGTGTATAGAGGGGTCGGGCTAATTTAGGATTGACGAAAGGAGGACCGAGAATCTAAGATACTAAAGCGAGGACTAAAGTAAAAAAAACTTTACAAATTGGGCTCTCAGGTAATCCAAAACTGATTTGGATATAGATCACGAGAACTTAAACAGATAACATCCTCCGTATTTGATGTCGATATAACATAGAGACGTACTATAAGATAACGAAATTTGAATCTAAATCTAAATATTGTAAGAGTTTTCTAAAATGTGCCTAATAGGTACACGTTAAGATGCTAAGAAAGAAAAGATTTACATAACATTGAAATTGAACTCCAAACTCATTATTACCATACTTAAGGAAGTAATTGATATAAAACTTTCATTTTTTAGCATCTTAACATGTGCTTATTGTCTTATTAAGCACATTTTATAAAAAATCATATTATAAACCATTCAAATCCAACTAATTGCCATCCCTAAACCGTTTCGTTACCAAAAGATATTCATCGTTTTCCTCCACTAAATTATTTAACAAAATTCCCTAAAAAAAAAAAAAAATTATTTAACAAAAAAAATACTAGTCATCATCTTCCTTAAAAACAAAATAAATAAAAAATCATCATTGTTCTTCACTACTACTAACTCTCTTCACTCTTATCTACAAACAATTATAGTAGTATTAAAATACCATAATACAGTACAATATAAAATAATATAATATTATTAACCCCACAATTTTCTCTCTCCTCGAAAAAAAAATCATCAATGGCGGATCACATGGATCTTCCAAATCGTCTAGGAATTTTGGCCTTCAAAAATAAAGTTTTATTGCCTGGTGCTATTATTCGTATTCGTTGCACTTCCCCTACCAGGTTAATTTTTTTTTTTATTTTTTTTTTATTTTTTTGTAATTTTAAAGTTGTTAATTTGTGTTTTAATTAATTTCGTTGTTGTTGATTGTGGGTAATGATAAAGTCGTTGACTTTTGATTTAATTTTCTGTGAATTGTGTTTTTAGAGGATAATTGATCAAGTTGGTTAAATTGTTAGGTACCCAATTGGGGTTTAGTATGGTTGAAGTAATTATTTTGTCGAAATTGCGCGTTTTTAGATGTTAGCTAGTTTAGTTGGTAAAGTTCGGGAGCTGGGGCTGGGTAGTTGGAGGTTGGGTGGGGTGCGGTGGGGCCCTATTGAGGTTTGAAACACGAGGAGGGTGTCGATGTTAGTTAGCTTAGTTGGTAAAGTTTGGGAATTGAGCTTTAGGAGTTGGAGGTGGGGCTGCTCTATGAGGTTTGAAACACGGGAGGGCGTTGTTATGTTAGTTAGCGTAGCTGGGGTAGGAGTTGGGGTTTGGGACTTGGAGGTGGGGTGAAGTGAGGTGGTGCCTGTTGAGGTTGGAACCACGGGGTCTATGTTATTTAGCTTAGATGGTAAAGTTTCCTACTTCAGGGACTGGGTTTGGGGAGTTGGAGGTGGGGCCTATTGAGGTTTGAAACACGGCAGAAGTTACTTTAGCTAGTTGTTGATCGAGTTGGTATTGTTATGTATAAATTGTATATAGCTATTGTGGCGTGATTTTGCCGATGCTATTAGTATTGCCTAAAGGTTGGGTAAAATATGTTAGCGGTGTTTATCAAAACCTATCTTGTGTAATATCGGGTAGACTGTTATTATGCGGAAATACAGAAACGGAATATATGCGTATGTGTCTAACTATCTAAGGTCCTACGTTTGAAATAAAACTCAAGTGAGCCTGGACTGAACGTTGAAGGAGTGCGATCTTGCCTGATTTTTTGGGTTAGGGTGGGCCACTTTGGGAATGATAAACTGATAGGCAAGCTTTTGTCATTGACTGTAGGATTTTAGGTAGTGAACTAGTGAAGTAATAATGAAGAATAATTTAATCTGAGATACAGCTATTAGAAATTCATGCTACTCGTAGTCTCCTATAGAATTAGACGAGAATAATGGATGCCTGAATTGAGTTTTCATAGTTGTACTTATTTTGATAATTTTTCTTTGCAGATCTAAGTTAGATACTCGTACAATTTGGTTCTTCTTTAGCTGCTTTAATGTAATCTAAGAAAGTGGGTTAATTTTAGTTGAACCGGCATTACAATTTGCATCAATTGACGTATACTATTTCATAGATAGTAGTCAGTACATTAATACAAAGTTCATAATTTGCGGGCTTCTTCCATTGGGTGTGCCTAACTAGATGGAAATGCTGGTAAAGTTCGGGAGTTGGGGTTAGGGAGTTGGAGGTCGGGTGAGGTGAGGTGGTGCCCTATTGAGGTTTGAAACATGAGGATGTTAGTTAGCTTAGCTGTTGAAGTTTGGGAATTGAGCTTTAGGAGTTGGAGGTGGGGCTTCTCTATGAGGTTTGGAACACGTGAGGGCGTTGTTATGTTAGTTAGCGTAGCTGGGGTAGGAGTTGGGGTTTGGGACTTGGAGGTGGGGTGAAGTGAGGTGGGGCCTATTGAGGTTTGAAACACGGCAGAAGTTACTTTAGCTAGTTGTTTCTGGAGTTGATATTGTATGTATAATTGGCTATTGTGGCGTGATTTTGCCAAATTCGGTGTTTAATGTTAGCGGTGTTTTTCACAACCTATCTTATGTATTATCGGGTAGAATGTTATTATGAGGAAATACCAAAATGGAGTATATGCGTATGTATCTAACTATCTAAGGTCCTAGGTTTGAAATAAAACTCAAGTGAGCTCGGACTGAACGTTGAAGGAGTGCGATCTTGCCTGATTTTTGTGGTAGGGTGGGCACTTTGGGAATGATAGACTGATAGGCAAGCTTTTGTCATTGACTGCAGGATTTTAGGTAGTCAAGTAATAATGAAGAATAATTTAACCTTTGAGTTACAGCTATTAGAAATTTATGCTACTCGTAGTCTCCTATAGAATTAGACGAGAATAATGGATGCCTGAACTGAGTTTTCATAGTTGTGCTTTATTTTGCTAATTTGTCTTTGCAGATCTAAGTTAGATACTTGTACAATTTGGTTCTTCTTTAGCTGCTTTAATGTAATCTAAGAAAGTGAGTTAATTTTAGTTGAAGCTGCATAACTGCATTACAATTTGCATCAATTGACGTACACTATTTCATTGATAGTACATTAATACAAAGTTCATAATTTGGAAATCAATCGGGCTTCTTCCATTGGGTGTGGCTAACTAGAACAAAATTCTGGTGGTTCTATTTTTTTCTCTAGTGTTAAACTGGTGGAGCAAGAATTATGGCAGAGGGAAGAGAAGGGTTTAATTGGCATTGTTCCTGTCCATGATGCAGTGGATTCTGCATCTGCTGGACCCGTTCTTTACCCAGGTATATGCTTTTGTTTCCATTTTCCCATTCCCCCATAGTTTACTCTTATGTGTGCTATATTTAGTAATCACATGATTATTTGTCAAGGTGTTTCTACTTGGTCGTTCTAAACATTTTGTACATTATTTTTATTTGTGGGCATTTCGTTAAAGCACTTGCATAGTTTTGAAAATCTCTTTTGCAAAGGTGCAGGATCGGATTCTGGGGAACGTAACTTAAAAAATCAGTCTGGTATCTCAGGCTCACCCAAGGCGGGTGGAAAGAGTCAGCAGGAGGCTGTTCACTGGCACAACCGGTATCTATTATGTTTTTTCAATTTTCATTCTTGTCTCGAGTCCTGACTCATACCTAAAATGGAGCTTACCATACATGAGAAGCGTTTTTCAAACCATCATATCCTGTGATTGAGGATGTAATTTCTAAGGCATCATCTGAATCACTGTCACTACCTATCATTCAAATGTTACATCATTCTTTGTAATTGAAATGGAAGGACTGCCAAATTCCTATGCTTCCCATGGCTGTTGATTATGCAGCCTAAACTTGTCAATATAGGGAAGATATTGGCCATGAGATATTTCTCTCACGAGGGCTACTTGTACCTCAGCTATATCTTCTTTCCTCATTTCTAAAATAGTTAAATGTCATTTCTACAAATCCTTAAAGACAAGGGGTTCTTGACTACCTAGTCCATTGTAGCTTTAGGGTCCGTAAATGCCTTTCTTGTCGTCCAATCAATTGTCTTTTACTTTTTTGGTTTCTATTTAGTGAGTTAACAAGGCACAGTGCATGGTAATGTAGGGGAGTGGCTGCTCGAGCATTACACCTCTCAAGAGGAGTGGAAAAACCGAGCGGGAGGGTTACTTATACTGTGGTACTTGAAGGCTTGTGTAGATTCAGCGTGCTGGAACTCAATACTAGAGGAACTTATTATACTGCAAGAATTTCTCCACTTGACATTACAAAAGCAGGTAAAACATCAGGATGTAAGAGATATATGAATTCTGGGTTTTCGTTGGGGTCAGGTTAATAGTTTTGAGGTTACAAACAGGCTATTATCACGTCTTTTATATTTTATATGCTACTACTTTCATTTCTGTGCAAGTATTTCTTACCTAATCTATAGTATGCCTCCATATGGATACGTTTATGCGATGCACACTTTAAAAAATATCCAATACATTAATTTTAGTCCTGCCGTAAAATGTATGTAATAAGAATGGGCAGCGCCAGTTATTAATTTAAAGCTTGCTATTCACTGGTAGTTGAGCGAATCCAGTGACTTGGTAATTGATATGGATATGTACATACTGGTTTTGCACTTAAAAGAATCTGTGTGGACAATCTAGTTCTTGTCCATGTGCTTTTTGGATGCTTCTAAAAATTGTCACATGTTTTTGTGGCGTGGATGTTAAGTTGCTTCATGCAGTGTTTTTCTTAATGTTTAGAGATGGAACAAGCAGAGCAGGACCCTGATTTTGTTGCATTAGCTCGCCAATTCAAAATGACTGCAATGGAACTTATCACCGTCCTTGAGCAGGTAAGGTTTGAGCTTTCATAGATACAACTTGAGTCGATTAATGAGGAAGGACTGTATGAATGACTGCTTGAAAGTCCTGATGAGCCAACTTTTCACATGGGATCGAGTTTTCAAATTTTGCCTTGTTGATTTAGAAGAATCTATCGAAATAGGCACACACCTTAAAAAGGTTTATTTCATTCAATGTGCTGGACGATAATTGTCTTCTCTTAATGCTGAAGGGCTTCATCCATTTATCGTGTATAAAACTATTCTTGCCCTTCTAAGAGACAGTCATATCAAATCTCTTTAATTTCATGCTCAAAGTAAGTAACATGAGAACATTCTCTGTTTCAGGGTGTACAGTGCTAATTATATAATTGAATGTGTTTTTTTTTTAGAACTTTTTTCCCTCAATCGTAGAGAAAGATAGAGAAACTGAATCTATTTGTGCTTCACTGACTTACACATCGAGAAACTTTTTTAGAACTTTTTTCCTCCACTTCTTTTGAAAACCAATAGGATAATCATGAACAATTATTTCTGTGGGACACTAAGAATTCTGAGAAAAAATTGGATGTGTTATTAGTTATAGCTGTGGGGTCTTCACTTTCTTGTTTTTTGTTATGTTGTTCTTTTTGTCGGTATGATATTAACTTATCATTTATGTTTATCAGAAACAAAAAACGGCAGGGAGAACAAAAGTTCTTCTGGAAACTGTCCCTATTCACAAGTTGGCTGATATATTTGTTGCAAGCTTTGAAATAAGTTTCGAAGAGCAGCTAGCTATGTTAGATTCAGTTGACCTTAAAATTAGGCTTTCAAAAGCAATTGAGTTGGTTGATCGGCATCTGCAGGTACTTTCTCGGATGATTTGCACGATCAATCTAGTGTATAATTATGTCTCATTTTATTCTAGTGCTTATGCTCCCTCCTGTTAAATGACTTTGTTTTGCTAGACAATTCGTGTGGCTGAGAAGATCACACAAAAGGTTGAAGGACAATTGTCAAAATCACAGAGAGAGTTCCTTCTAAGGCAGCAGGTTTGTGAATGTTTGGTACTGAGTATCGATATGCCATTTACTTCTTGTCTTTAATGTGAAACAACGAAGCACTCTGAAATACCTGATGTATTGAGTATTACTTCACGAGTAATTAAATCTTGATACTTGGAATTTCTAAAGCTCTTGTGCTAAGTAATTGATGCTGACATGTGGATGAGAACTTATTGGTCCGAGTAAATGGAATAGTAGCATCTTGAAAATGATCAGGCTCATTTATGTATATCCTGGGTTTGTTTCTAATGCTGTAAAACTTTCAACATTCTGATTATTACTTTGATTAGTTGATGTAGGCCCGTAGTTTAAAATCGCGGTATATCGCGTATCGGCCGTGATTATTTGATGTATAATTCATGGCTCTCGGGATATATCGGCCGCCTCCGATACCGATACATCTCGGGCGATACGATACGTCTTGGCCGAGATTTTAAACCATGTGTAGTCCCTATACAATAATACAAGTCCTTGTCTGACGGGGGGATGTACTTGATCCTGTTATTCTATACTTGGCAGTTTGGGTTTTAGCTTGTGAATGCTTTGACAGACCAATCATCTTCATTTTGGTTTTTGAATTTCTTTAAATCTTCTACTTGGCATTTTTTTCTGTTAATTTCACTTAGATGAGAGCTATAAAAGAGGAACTCGGGGACAACGATGACGATGAGGATGATGTTGCTGCTCTTGAAAGAAAAATGCAAAGTGCAGGAATGCCTTCAGATATTTGGAAACATGCGCAAAGGGAGTTGCGGTATGTTTTTATGCACCCTCTGAAATGTTTATTTGATCTTTTTTTTCCTTGATATTTTTTAAAGAGTCTGGCAGTCCTTGGAACATATGTCCTCACAACTGAGCAAGTCAGACTTTTGATGTTCTTGGAGTTGCGTCAAGTGTCAAGGATCTTGTATCGCGAGCATTGTTGATCTTAGTTCTGTAATGGAAGTATCTAGTTTCCTGTGAACGAGGAATTTAGTTTATGCTACTCTATTCCGAGTGGTACTAATTTTATGTTCCTTATCTTTTTTGATAAGTAACTTATGGCTTCTTATCTAAATTTCCAATTCAGGAGACTGAAGAAAATGCAGCCTCAGCAACCTGGGTACCATAGTTCACGTGTTTACTTGGAGCTTCTTGCCGATCTTCCTTGGCAGAAGGCAACTGAAGAGCAGAAACTAGATCTTAGAGCTGCTAAGGAGCGACTTGACAATGACCATCATGGACTGGTCAAGGTCAAACAACGCATTATCGAATATTTGGCTGTTCGTAAGGTCAACAATCTTTTATTCACCTGAGCTTTGTCTTAGTGCTGACGATTGTACACTCACATGGTTTGAGTGAACTGCAGCTTAAACCTGATGCAAGAGGCCCCATTTTGTGCTTCGTTGGGCCACCTGGTGTGGGAAAAACATCTTTGGCCACATCAATAGCTGCTGCTTTGGGTCGAAAGTTCATACGTATATCTCTTGGCGGTGTGAAGGATGAAGCTGATATCAGGGGGCACCGGAGAACTTACATTGGAAGCATGCCAGGTCGTCTTATTGATGGCATAAAGGTACATGTCATTCCAAGTGTGACTTGGCTTGTGATTTGCTCAAATTAGTTCACAGATAATCTTGAATTTGCATCATTGATACTTATTTCGATAGTTTTCCTTTTTCATGTTTGTTAACTAGCTGTATTATTATTGCTTGTGACTTGTGAGTTGCCCGAATCTGAAAATTCCTATAAAGCTGAAATTTTTAGTTCAATGTAACAAAAAAACAACAATGCCCTATTATCTTGGAGGTTCCCACCTGTGGCATTAAATTTTAGTTGTGTTAATGACATACTATTGGGTTTGAGTCTTTCCAGCTTGTACAAGCTAGCTTTGATGAGGTTGATAAGGTTTTCATTCAATGTAATCATTAAATTCTAGTCATGCTACTGACAACCTGTATTATTACTTTCTTGAACATCCGACTTTATACTGTAACAAGCTAGTAGCTGCGTGTTGTGATAAATTTCTTTCATTGTATTGCCTTTGATAAATTTTTTTCTCCAGGACTTGAGCTTTTGTTTGACTCATGTGTTGCTACTTTTTTTTTTGTCCTCATTATGCTCTTTTTGAGTTTTCAGAGAGTGGGCGTCTCCAACCCTGTTATGTTATTGGATGAGATAGATAAAACTGGCTCCGATGTTCGTGGAGATCCTGCTGCGGCTCTACTAGAAGTTCTTGATCCTGAACAGAACAAAACTTTCAATGACCAGTATCCTTTTTATGATACGTTCTGTTATTCCTCAAATCAGTTACTTATTCACATCCAGTGTCTATCCCTGTGTTTTAGGTGACAATCACCTTTTAGAATCTGTTATTCCTCAAATCAGTTGAGGTAAAATAGATTAGTACGAAGTGTTACCATGTGCAGGTTAATTTTGTTCCATGTTATTAGACATTAGTCATAGTATTTTGATGTTAACTTCTTAACTCAAACACAGTTACTTAAATGTTCCATATGATCTTTCGAAAGTTATTTTCGTGGCAACTGCCAATAAAATGCAGCCTATTCCTCCGCCTCTCCGGGATAGGATGGAAGTCATAGAGCTGCCTGGATATACACCCGAGGAGAAGCTCAACATTGCTATGAAGCATCTTCTACCAAGAGTCCTAGACCAACATGGATTGAGCTCCGAATTTCTTCAGATTCCCGAGGTACTTGTCTGGTATTTATTTAGCTTGTGGGAGCATGGTTTTTCTGTTGTCCTTTTGCTTATGGGTGTTCTCTTTGGTTACAATTAGTCTTATGTGAAAGTGAGACCATTGTCTATGTACAACAGTCATTTACTCATTTATCAAATGAGGTAAATAACATGAAATAGCTCGGTTATATGCATATAATGGTCTCATATAGTTTTTGTCTCGTAGTTATTGTCTTTTTGTATATGTGCACCACCCTTTTAGTGTGCTTAGTATTGTTGATTCCTTCCATTACTCTATAAAGGTATAAATAATTTGTAATCAGTTTTCCAATGGATAAAGACAGTTGTAGTTACCTTATCTCATTCACATTGGGCGTTATATGCCTGACAATTGATGTTTATGATGACCACATTGATGAAAGCTGAAGGTAGTGGGATAAATGAAGAAACTTCTCTAAATAATCCTTACAAATACGTAGTTCAACTTTATCTGATGATATGTACTTCAGTTATTCAGCATCTTCTATACTATTTCTATATTGTAGATGGTGACTTCTATGGTATATTTCTAGTGTCCCTTCACAATTAAATCATTTTGGGATTCTCAGAGTACCTGACCCGTATGGCTCTCTATTCTGTCAGGATATGGTGAAACTTGTGATACACAGATATACTAGAGAAGCTGGGGTCCGGAACCTAGAGAGAAATCTGTCTGCGTTGGCTCGTGCAGCAGCTGTAAAGGTTGCAGAGCAAGATAATGCTACAGCAGTTAGTAAAGATATCCAACAACTTTCTTCACCTGTTCTAGAAAGCAGACTTGGTGAAGGAGCAGAAGTAGAAATGGAGGTGATTCCCATGGGCGTTAACAATCAAGACTTTTCAAATGATTTGCGGCTTTCCTGTCATCTGATTGTTGACGAGACTATGCTTGAAAAAGTTCTCGGTGTGAGTCTTTTTCTTACCCTTTCTTCATTTATTCACTCCCTTATTTCTCTACTTGGTGGAGTTCTCTGGAGTACTATTTCTTAATGTCTACTAATATTATTGGCTAAAACTGTGTAAGCAACTTAGTTTTGGAAATTTTCACCTTGTTCGTGACACTTTGGAAATTTGCTCTTTTGTAAAATGTTTTCTGAGGCAGGATTTTACGAATGATATTTTTCAGATGGGTTTCAAGCTTTCAGTTCCATTCTGCGAACTGGTGTTGAAAAGTTATTGATAGTTTCTAGGTTGATTTTTGTGGTTTATGTTAGCAAACTCGGAATGAGATTAAATCTTGGCACCGTCCAAGCATTTTTTGGGCTGGGCTAGTCCATTCATTTTTATTTATTTTTCAAAATTCATTACCAGATTTTTAAAGTGGTCTACATCGGAAAATTATTTGCCTGGACCAATTCATTAATTTATTTTAACTGTTTCAATATTTGTAAAGTGGTTTATCATAGAAAAAGTATCCTAGATCCATGGTTTGTACTATCACGGAAGTGAGGGGACTTCATTTTCCTTGTTTACCTTCTCAAAATGCAATTTGTGATCACAGCCACCAAGGTATGATGATAGAGAAACTGCAGAAAGGGTTGCGAATCCTGGAGTCTCCGTCGGGCTGGTGTGGACTGTTCACGGTGGAGAGGTTCAGTTTGTTGAGGCCACTACAATGGCTGGGAAGGGCGAATTACGGTTGACTGGCCAGCTTGGCAGTGTTATCAAGGAATCAGCACAGATAGCTCTTACTTGGGTAAATTGTTCTGTACTTCTGTTATCATTTTTTTTTCTATTAATAAGGAAGATCCCCATTTGCCATTTATTCAGCCAACCAAACGTACAATGCCCGCTCCTTAGAAAGTAGAGGGGAGATAGGAAAACCCCTCTTCCCAAGGTTCTACTAGCGGAACCTGAACGTGTGACTACCAACACTAGCGGAACCTGAATGTGTGACTGCCAAGTCACAAGTCCCATCCTTTAGAGCATGTAACTTTAGTTACTATATGACATATTCCTGTAGAAGCTTTCTAGAATCCTTCTTATTTTTTATGAAGTGTCATTATTTTCATTTTTGGTTTAGTAATACCAATGGGTTTCAAACCAAGGTCACGAGTATGAGGCCTCGATGATTTATGAATTGTTTTTAGTGTAAGGTTGTGAAGGACATGCATTTATTTTCACTTTCGGAACTACCCTTATCAGAGCTTGTTCACTTGCTTTTATTCGGGCATGAACAGGTAAGATCAAGGGCCACTGAACTAAGGTTTGTGGTTGATGCTGAAGGCAATTTGATGAATGGGCGAGACATTCACATCCATTTTCCTGCTGGGGCAATTCCTAAAGATGGCCCGTCAGCAGGTGTGACATTGGTCACAGCACTCGTTTCGTTGTTAAGTCAAAAACGAGTTCGAGCAGATACAGCAATGACTGGGGAGATGACCTTGAGGGGCCTTGTGCTGCCGGTGGGTGGTGTTAAGGACAAGGTATGCCATTTACTAATTTCATAATATATCCCTTCTTGTTTATGATGCTATAACACCTTAGCTTCAATAATGGCCTCCCATTGATTCATTTTTTACGATGATACTTTAACTCGCGACATTTGCTTTTAGACGAAAGTTTAGCGGATCGAAAAGGTGTTTTGCGGGCTAAACTTTACCCATACGAAATCTAGGAACTGATTTCAATGTCGGGAAAAGGTGAATGCAGTGAACCCAAAGGAAGATCCATTACTGTCTTGATGCATGAATACGTATCAACATGGTTTTTTTAGTGGTGCGTAAGAGCCGAGTTCTCTCTAAGAAGTTGCTTTGTTGACTCGATTTGCGCAGGTGTTGGCAGCACATCGCTATGGTATAAAGAGAGTGATATTGCCTCATAGGAATGTAAAAGATTTAGTTGAAATACCAGCCGCTGTTCTTTCTAGTCTTGAGGTATGCTGCTTTAATTGATCATTGTCGGACCCTTTTGGAAGTTTCCGTCATGGGTTTCTGTTCAAGTGTCAGGCTCAGCTTATTTTTATGCGACAAACAAATAATTTTGGCTTAAGATAATGCGTCAAACAACACGGATACAGAAAGTAATGAAGGATTAGGAGTAGGAGTAGGTCCCTTTCCATTTTCTTTTTCATTTTTGTGCGACAAAGGAGCCACATGGGAATTACAATAACGGGGAAGGGGGATTCAGACTCGGAACCTAATTTCAGAGTACCTCCATCTTATTTCATTAGAACTAGACTACATTTCGTTTCCTTACATATCTCGGCCCTTTGATCTGACAGATAATATTTGCCAAAAGAGTGGAGGATGTGTTAGAACATGCTTTCGAAGGCGGATGCCCATGGAGAATTCAAGCAATGCTATGAAGACATGAAGGCTTTAGGTTATAACACGGAGGCATGATTTGGCCGGTTAAGGCCGAGAGTGAATCACGAACATGAAGAGCAGAAGCGTACTGGATCGGGTGATATTAAGTTTCTCATGTTGTTTAGATCTTATTTAATCTGTTCTTCCCTGTGAATGTAATTATAGATCTGCAGGTAGTATTCCTCTTGTATAGTACACCATAAAGTGATGATTATGTTTATCTAATAAATCATTTCACCATACGCCACCGTTTTAATTCGTTGATCGACCTGAAAACTGTGCACTGCAGAATGTCATTGAGTAATCTAAGCAATGCATTCTGCAGATCAAGCAATTAGGTAGAAAATTATCCACAAGGCCACAAGCAGTCGGTTATCTGAAGTATGAGACTTCAAAGCTCAGTAGTGTTGCAACTAGACCTGTCAAACTGTTCGAAAAGGCGGGTCGGGTCAGAATATGGGTCACAGTCGGGTTAGGGTCAGAATACGGGTAGAAGATGGAAAATTATTCTATTGTGTTTGTAATTTTAAGTAAT
>LHUT01004976.1:0-12728 GCA_001412135.1 Silene latifolia subsp. alba | reverse complement strand
CAAATACTAATTTTTTTATATTTTGTTTATTAAGTCATGTCGACACTTGCCTCTCAATATGTGAATCATTTTTTCGTGCAACACGGTTAGTTTGAGATATTTAAAATGAGAGATTAAACAATATCAGAATGTAAATCACCTTTTTCACAATCAATAATATTGAAGAAAACAACACATTTACAAAATCAATCCACATAATCGAACCCATCTGAATATAGTATCTGCAAGGTTACAGTTAAGCTCTCGAAAATATCTCCACGTAAATCGTTTGTTGAGTTCAGCCTGACAACCCCATTTGTCTTACCGTCGCGAATCTCAACAGTCCTGACTTATCATTAGCCTCGACGCCATCTAAAGTTCATAGAATTACAAATAACATAGTGGCAAATCATATATAAACATCATAATAATGACATAAAATATACATCCCATAGAAAACTTCTCAATAAGGTCACAATTGTAGCCACTCAGGTCTACAGTCAGAAGCACCCAAATATTTAACCAAGTGATAAGATGATCAGATAATCATACATTTAATATGTGCCCATTCATCTTCCATATCCACACACACATTCTCCCAAGCCACAAAGTTTTTTACACCCACAATTATTACTTTCGATCTATCAGTAAGCCAATGTATAAGGGTAATATTATTAGTGAAAACTCCGAATTTCATAAATGTGATTTCGGCATATGACTGATTTGTTCGCATCTATTCACCCGTAAGCACCCTGATTAATTACCACCACTATAATCAACTTTTTAATATTTTCTATCAAAACCACCTTGTTTAATTTTGTCATGTTACCTAAATTTGAATTATGTTTAAATTTTCCGATCCCATGTACAAAATGAGTTGAATAGGTCATTTTTTTCTAAATTCGCAAAAGGGGTTGAGGAAAGTGTTGAGTCCCATATTTACGACTGATGGCGTAGAACTTCATCCAAATTTTGTTCAATACAGTAAACCCTCAATGTTTTTTAACGAAATATAGTATGTGTAAGTGATAAAAAGTTAAAATGTATGCTAGATGATACAAAGTACTCCTTACGTCCATTCATTTGTTTACATCTCTAATTTTGTGAAAGATATTTTAATCAAAGGTAGAAAAATGATTGTGACGGAAGGAGTAATATTTAAGTAGCCACATAATTGTAATAGATTATAGTTCAAAATATAATCATTTTTATAGAGCTATGTCACTCTTAACATGTATGAAAAATTCTTTCAAAAGTATAACATTAATTCATGATGCTCATCCATATAGTTTCAAAAGACATGAATAAGACATGATAATCTACATAAGGATCCATTCAAATACAACCTCAATCGTATAACTCATGATAGATATAATTGCAAGTTGTCCAATATCTCGTTCACTTAACGTTATGCACACCACGGGTGGATTCATCTATGAGAGATATACAAATGTTACGAAGAACACATATTTCCAACCCTAAATTATGTACTCCATACGTAAAAACTGAATAAAAAAAGCGAATTGAAGGTCGAAAAACAATGAAACTAAATCATAAAATTGGAAGCTATATATTTAAATTTCCAAAATGAAATACTGAAATGAAAACATAAAATTAAGATACTTTTTTTTTTTACCAAAAATCATAATTATGAGTAATGAATAATTATACCGTAAATATATTGAAATTGGAAGCGATATCCTCTCCATTATACCACTCATAGTTCATTAATAATTATGTCGTAAATATATCAAGATACCAATATTTGAAAATTGAAATATCGTAAAAATGTTCACAAAGATTAATAAAGTTAAATGAAATTGCATACCTGTGGTAAGGGATGCACCCCTCAATAGTCAATGCTCTAGTATCGATTCATCAATGTGATTTAGGAGTTTCACATATGAAATCCACTCAATTTCAAGCTGTATCAAGTATAAAACAATTGAATAAGGCAAATTAATGGTTGAAAAACAATAAAATAATGTCAAATAGTTAAATTATGCATGGTGATAGGGTCACGGTTTCTGCTCTAGCAATAGAATAAAATGAAGGGATCGGAAATGGCTTTTAGCTACCTTATGTGCAAGTCTTCAACGCCAAATGCAAATCACATTCCTCATTATATCTTTTTTTTCTCTCTCTTTTTTAGCTTCTTCATGAATCATCACACGGTAAAAATATCGTTGATACGGAGATTTGAAGTCTCGGTTTCAAAAAATATATTTTCCTTTTCTGTTGCAAATTTTGAGGAGAATAATATGTAAATTGCATATGCTCATTCCAGATTGTTAAAACTTGCCCAATTTAAATGTATAGCTTTAAACGTAAATTGTCATGTATATAGCCACAATTATGGCTTGCGTAGTATATGAGATTTGAATTGCTTAAAAGTTAACAAAAATAAAATAAAACTTGCCGAATTTGATTGTGTAGCTTTAACTGTAACTTCTCATGTATAGGACCACAATTAAGACTTTAGTAGTTTTTACATATTTTTTGTATGAGATTTAAATTTAAATGTTGACAAAAATGTAATTAAAATTGTATTTTACACATGGCAAGAAATAGCATGATGACACGTGGCATTCAATGGGGCAACTGGTTGTTGCTTTAATATAGTACTAGTCTTAAACCCATGCAAATTGCACGGGTTTGTTATTAAGAGGTAAAATTTAATAATTATCTTTTCATTTGTGGTTAATATAATATTGTTGTCTTGGTCATATTTAATATTTTCAACTTATATATGAATGTCAGCATTGAATTAATAACTGTGATCTTGGACGAAATTTAAGTAAAATTACAATGGCCTTATGAAGATGGGCATTTTGATAATTATATTATATACATAGGTTTATATAATATGATAAGTATATGTAAGCCTATAAAAAATTTATCGATCCAAAAAAACTGACCAAAATCTGCCTTAAAATGACCTCTAGTTCAATCTAAAAGCGAAATGACTTTATCCGATAGTAACCTCTATATTTAGGGTTAATACATGCCCGACCGGTGACCCGACCCGCTCATACAAACCCGTAGTTCCCAAACCCGAAAACATTCGACCAGTTATACTACCTGGACACAAATGATCGAAGTACTTGTAACCCGTCTAATCAACCCATTTGAAAAGGTCGAGGTATACGTGAGGAATTTTATTAAAGTCTCTACTTCATTATTCATAATCACAAATTCATATTTAAGATCGGTGTATTCCTCATAAGTTTTAAATGGTATATTATATAAGATAAAAACAAAATGTTTAGGCATTAACAAAAAAAAAACTTGTCTTATCTATTCTAGTGGAAAGTTATTTTGCTTCCGTCTTACGAAAGACTAATTGATAAATTNTCTTAGCGAGTCCGTCATTGCTGTCTACGTTGTCGTGTATCATTGCGTTCTCCACTTGTCTCTTTTTCATATTTTTTTTTTTTTTAGGCTAATTTTTTAACGAAACTCGAGAAAATTATGTGCCGAAATAGAACTGAACTGAAATGAACTCGATCGAAATCGAACTGAAACCATAACTAAGGTCAACTCGATTTAAATCAAATCGATTTAATTTGATTTAAAACCGAACCGAATGATCCGTTTATCTGGTCTAAATTAACTCGATCTGAGCTTAGAAAAAGAGTGAATTCAAAAAGATATCAATGTGAAAAACTTCCAAGAATGTAAGATGGCCCCAAACAAGTCATGCTATATAATGTTGCCTCCTTAATGAAGGAATGGAAGTGGATATGTATTGTTTTGGTCGTCTTTTTTAGTACACAAAACAAAAAGTATATCTCTAGTGCTGGATGGGACTACACTTGAAATCATAAATCAAAATCAAACCGCTGTTTTTAAATAAAAAAAGTAATTTGGACGATTGATATTATAGACAAAGACTTGTGGAAAAATTGGGGATTTTCAACTTTCGGCGGGAAATTCAAACTAATTATTCTTTATTTTTGCGGGAAAATGAAGCAAAGGGTTTTTACACTACATCAGTTAATCATTAATCCAGCTTTTACTTAGTTAGACTTTATGGTGTACGAAATCATGCTTATCATTTTTGGGTTTGTGATGTTGCAATGAAAGCGATGGATTAGCAAACTTAGCTTGGGTAGTTAAAAAGTAGTTACTTTAAGGGTATTTCGGTCGAGTAATTATTTGGTTCTCTCTTTACCGTTTTGTTAGAGTATAAAATCGATCTTGGGACTCCATCCATCAGACTTAAATTTTTGGTTTTATACTCTAATACGGCCCCTCACACAAATGTTGTTTGAGCTTGAAGTGTGGATGTAATTGCCTAATTGGAGGCCTCCCCTCCCTATACCTCGTTCTAATATTCCATTTTAGAATTGTGAGGGTGGATTCGAACCCATGACATTTTGGTCGCATTAGCTCTAATACCATGTCAAGAAAATATTTCAACCAAAAGTTTAAGCTTATGGTTGTAGTCTCAAGATCGATTTTATACTCTAACAAGAAGTGTGAATGCAACTGCGGACCTTCCCTTACGTGGTGCTTAATATTCTACTTTTGAATTGAAGGGGTGAAATTCAAACCTGTGACCTTTTGGTCACACCGACTCTGATACCATGTCATGAAACCATTTCAACTACAAACACGTTTACCGGTTTTCCCGAATACTAATATACTTGTGTAAAACCGTCTTAGTATTATATAAAGTGACAAACGAAAGAGCTTTTTTCATCTCATATTCTTAATACAAAAACCCTTTGCTTAAATTGTATTTTATAAGTTCTGATTAATTGTTTGTCTATTCATTTTAAAGCATCTCGATATTTTTCAATTTTTTGTTTAGAATTTGCTTTTAATGTGCAATCAAATACGGAGTATTTATTTGCTTTCCCACGTACATAAAATTCATGTCATCCAAACTTAATCACAACATGGTTAAGATTTCCGTAAGAAGATAGCATTTCGAAGTTTTTAATTGAAATTTCGAAACTTTTTATCCCTCCTCAAAATACAACTTTTAGCTCCGCCACTACTTCTAGACTAAAAGGCCTTATTCTTTTAGTCCGAGATTTCTTAATTGAACTTAATCAATAAAAAAAAAAAAAAAAACCCCGAGCTAAAGTAAGTTGAAATAAAGTCAAAATGAACAAGACCTAACACAAGTAGTTTTGATTATAGCTCTTCTCCAGCAATAGTTATCCTAGTTATTAAGACATGGTCAGAACTCCTAATCAAGAAAGACTCCCATGCATTGGCCATTATACAACATAACTTTAGTATCTCAATATCTTAATGGTGGGTAAGCTGCTTCGGGACGATTAAGTGATCGAACGCAGTAGCCGGAGTTGCAGTACTCGAAAATACAACTAAGTAATGGATGTTAAGGTTCAAAAGTCTACCAGCAAAAGATCCTCATCAGTGCCAAATGATTTCTGACTTTCTGATCCTCACCAAACTCCTTTGAAGACAATCTTTCTGATTTTCTGCATAAGTCCACAGGTCATTCTCGTCAAAATATCAAGGTACAATAACAGAAAAATAAAGTCGGTCTCCTGTAAAACCGTTAATACGTCTGAAAACGGTCCCATAAATTAGTAACAACTTAAAATAACAAAGCTACAATCCTGATGATATCTGATGGAATTTTTTCATGTTCTCACGTCTTTGTGGAAACCTTGAGGTAACTAACTAGCTGTCCACACGTCCTATAGAACGGTTTCTTGTTCATGTGAAGGTCCATTATTGATCATCAGTGGCCCGTATTGTATTGGCGTATTTTAGAGAAGTTACAACATTATGACTCATAACCAAACACTAACTAGGAATGCTTGTTGAAAGTGATTGCTCTCAAGTTATAGACGGTCTGAAGGCTAGAAAAATGGGTCGTAGTGTGTTTGCACTTGTGTTGGATGATATTTTACGTCTTTGTAATTCTTTTGGTTCTGTTGCTTTTTCTTTTGTGTCTCGTAAGAACAATGAGGTAGCTCACGCTCTGGCTCATGCGCTACCAGTAGTCTCGGGTCGCTCTGTTTAGATTGAGAAACTTCCTGATGTAGCTAGTCGCTATATTTCGTTTGAGTAATATATTTACCCCTGTGGGTTTCAAAAAAAAAAAAAAACACTAACTAGGAATGTTCTTTCTAGGAATAAACTCATTATTCACCAAAGGTCACGGGTTCAAATCCCACCTCCCTCAATTCTAAAGTGGATTATTAAGCACCAAGTAAGGAGAGATCTGCAGTTGCATCCACACTTCAAGCCCAACGACATTCGTGTGAGGGGGTGTGTTAGAATATAAACCGATCTTGGGACTCCAACCATCAACTTTAGCTTTTGGTTAACATGGTTTCTTGACAGACACAAGATGAGATAAGAAAATTAGACATAAAAATCTGCTTTCTTATTGTGGAAAACTTGGAAGGAAGACTTTCTATAGACTCTCATTTTAATTATAAAATGACAATTTTACCCTTACTTACAAAATCGAAGACACTCGGAATTTTTGAAACAATCACGACATATCTCTCATTCTCACTTCACTCTCCATTACAAAAAAAATTTCTGGGGTTTGCCAATTGGGGATTTAGGGTTTCAAATTGATTCAATCTCAAATTTAGTTTATCAGGTTCGTTTTCGCTCTTCTATCTCTTCCTGTGTAATTTTTTTATACTAGAACTCGATTTCTATTGAATTTGTCGATAGTAATTCAATAATCTTTAGTTCGATTGAATTACATCTTGAAATAAAATCGATTTCTATAGAAATTACCTAATTTCTGTAATTACAGTGTTTCTGTTTGATTGTCGATTGAATTGCATCCCGAAATCAACTCGAGCTCTATAGAAATTAACTTATTTCAGTAATTACGGTTTTTCTGTTTGATTATCGATTGAATTGCATCCCGAGTTCTATAGAAATTAACTTATTTTAGTAATTACGGTCTTTCTGTTTGATTATCGATTGAATTACATCTCGAAACCTACTCGAGTTCTATAGAAATTAACTCATTCCAGTAATTACAGTCTTTCTGTTTGATTGTCGATTGAATTACATCTCGAAATCAACTCGAGTCTATAGAAATTAACTTATTTCAATAATTTTGGCCTTTCTGTTTGATTGTCGATGGGATTACATCTCGAAATCAACTTGAGTTAAGAATCGTGGATAATGGGTTCATACGAGCAAGATTCTTGGATTGCCACCTTGTATGCAACCATTGCCGCCATAATCTGGGACCATAGAAAGGTGAATGATAGTGATGATGATTCATACGGGTTTCGATTAATGAACTGCTTTTCTTAAAACGAGAGATCCATCGACTAGTTTAGCTTTAAGTGTCCATATGAATTATCAGTAGGGGATACTTTAGTTTAGCTTATAAAGGAAAAATCAGTGTCTTTCTGATAGAGCTAAATTGCTAAAGACATACGAGTATTAAAAACAAGCGGATAACATCAACGACAAGGATATTTTAAAACTAGGGCTGAATGTTTGGGAAACACAGGAGTTAGACGTATTCACAGAAGGGTAAGGTAGAGAAAGTTGATTAGAAGAGAGGTTGATGAAGTAAGGATGGATGAAAACAGGTTTATCACCATTTTCTAAGACAAGGTACTGGAAGAATGAATGTGTTGGAAATGGTGATTAATGAAGGTGTGGTGAGAAGAATTTTGATGGCTGAGTACTGAATAGTCACTATGGATTATTATTTGCAAACTGAGTCGAAATCAACTTGTTTCCGTTTTTTTTTTTCCATTATGAATGTTGCATTTGTGTGTTTTCTGTTGTTTTCATGAGCATCTAGCTGATACGTCAACTAAGATGTATTTATATATACTGTCATCTTGACATTTTAGGTATCTTTTTAAAATATGGAGCGAGACTTGGAGAGTGTCAGAAATGAATTATTGATTGGTGATGATGAACAAAGCAATATGGTGGCTGATGGAGAGGATGAAGAGAATGAAAATTTAGAACTAATATGGGGAAAAACACGTCGTGAGGCTGTTGTTCATGTAGCTCTGAGAACCATTTGTGAGCTATATTCATCTAATCAGTGATCTATTTTTCTATTTTGAATTTTTGATGTTTGAACTGTTGAGCATTTGTACTTTTGTGAGCATTTGGCTGTATTGCTGCGCTGCTGGCTGCTAAACTACTGGCTGTTATAAGTTTGCCTTTACACTTACGACACAATTTGTGTTTCATTTTATGTAATTTGCTCATTTTGTGTTCCTGTCAGTTTTTACATAATTTCATATCTTTTATTGGCAATTTTTGTGTATTGTCAGTTAAAGAAATGGGAAAACAGAAAAGTATGGAAGCTCCAAGCTCATCCTCCTTGAGATGGACTGATCGGATGGATAAATTTTTTATTGACGCGTTGATGAATGAAGTTGTTCTCGGGAATCGAGTCGATGGGAGTTTCACTTCGCATGCATATGATAACATTGTTAAAGAATGTTCAGAAAAAATGAAGCTCCCTCTCACCAAAGATCACCTTAAGAATCGTCTTAAGACAATAAAGAAAAACTTTAATGAAGTGTTTGATCTATTTGGAGCTAGTGGTTGGGGATGGAATGAAGTGACAGCGATGTTTGAATATGAAGATGAAGTTTGGGATTCGCTACTACAGGTATTTACTTAATAACTAACCATTCAATATTTTACATATTCTTTCAATTTTTCTTAATGATATAGAATTGTTGAGAAGGAATTAGTATTTACTTCGCTAAAATATTGACCGGGTGATTAATCGATTCCAGAAAAAAACATTTTACATATTCTTTCAATTTTTCTTAATGATATAGAATTGTTGAGACGGAATTAGTATTTCTTTCGCTAAAATAGTGACCGGATGATTAATCGATTCCAGAAAAAAACAATATCTTGAACAAGTTATTTTGACGATTTTCCTGCTTTGCTCCCTTGGGATTTTACTTGATAATGTGGTTCTTTTGGTGCCTGATTGCTTGCTGCTCATCTCTTAGATCTTATTTTTAGCTGAATCGAGTAACATCAGTTGGTTAGCTGTATTGTATCATAGTATCTCCTATGTTGTATCTGACATCTAGTATTTGGTTAGATTCTTGGTATTCTCTTTCAACTGATTTGCTTGTGTACCATCCTTTGTACAGTATGTAATATAAACAAATCATCGATCTTGAATGTTTGAAACAATTACTGGTGCTATTTCTGTCCAATTAAATGTACGTCTGTCGGTATAAAATGTACCTCTGTCTGTATATAATTTCACTGTTTTGTATCAAATTAAACTTTAATGAAGAGTGTGATCTATTTTGAATCGTTTTCAGAGAAAACCAGAAGCTAAGAAATGGAAGAACACGCCTTTTCCTCACTTTAATTCGTTGGCTAAACTTCTTTCAAAAGATCGAGCCACTGGTGATGAATCTGGTACAGCTAAGGAGAAGAGAGTTCACATGACACCAACTATTACTGAATCGAGTGATAAGAGTGAGGGCACAATGGAAGGTAAGATAGGTGATTCTAAAGACTCGGCTGATTCCAAGAAAGGGAAAAAAAGAAAGGCAACAGAAGACATTTTTCGGGAAGAAATTTCAATCATCAAACAAGGTTTGGACAATGTTGCACAGGCTCTCCGAGAGGGAAATGAAGTAATGGAAAAGGGTCGCCCTCGAGTTTATACAACTCAAGAGGTATTTGAAGAGTTATCAAGGATGGAGCTTGACCCGATTACTCGTAGGAAAGCATATAGGTTCTTAAATGCCAAGCAAATGAGAGTGAGAGAGTTGTTTGGGCTCCCACCAGAGGAGCGAATGGTGTATTTAATGGAGATGATGATTAACGAGTGAACAAGATTTGGACAATGTCGTTTATGCTCTGAAGAGGCAAGGAAGGACTCTTACGGTTTTGGCAGGTTAATTACTAACTGTTTTAGTTCGTTTATGATGTAAAATCTGGTTTAATTAGTTTAATTAATGTGTGTAGGAATGTAGATCTGGTGTTTAGTTAAGCTAAGCCGTTGTTTTTCAATTTTAAGTTTCTATGGTGATGTTGACGATGGTGTAATTGAAGCAAGGTTTTGAAAATGGATACAGTTTTGATTAACACAGGAGCATCTGGTGATTAGAACTCTTTAAGTTCCGGGTCGTTGGGTAAATTAAAACTTGTAGCTAATGAATACAAAGAAAGGTATATGTTACAAGTTTGATTATAATGTCGTATTTTAACACAAGAAAAATAAATATAAAGTGATCGTAATAGTTTAATTGGTAAGTCTTCGTGGTTTATGTTACTCGTATTTCTAAATCGTCTTCGTGGTCTCACAATAACAAGTGAGTACACCGAGCCCTGTGCTGTCATTTACTTTATTTTGGTTTGGAAGTAGATTTATGAACGTTTCAGCAAAAGGTTGTCTCAAATCCAAACACTAATACGCAAGCATATAGTTTAATAAATGGAAAAAAAAATAAAAAGCAAAGTTGGGGCATTCCGAGAATTGAACTCGGGACCTCTCGCACCCTAAGCGAGAATCATACCACTAGACCAAATGCCCATTTTGATTATTTACCTTGAAATATATAGCTTTATCTTTTCGTAACCTCTTGTAAACTTAGATAACTAATTTCGTCTCATTGTCATGTTATTGTCAAAGTCATTTTCCAGATTATTATAGAGAGGTTAAGTTATGGATTTTTAAGAAATTCTACATAACGTATTAACGTTTCGTTTAAGTTTTCATTTTCGACTGGAACAATTTATCATGTAAAACATACAGGAAAACATCAATGCCAATTAAGGTATATATAGTCTCAACCCACGTTATTACCTAACTCAACTCGCTATATCATTCACGTCGAGGATTAGGGAAATATAGTTTTTTACGGGTTTATACGTCATTCTCTCTAATCGAGGACATTTAGCTAGTAAAATTATCGATCAAGGCCCAACATTACATCGAAAAGGAGAACAATGGCTAGTTAATTAAAGACTATATTAAAGAGACTATATATCAAAGCTATGTTTACAAAGGTAGTCCATATATATACTACTTATTGAACATACAAATTACAACTATGTCAGACGAAGCTGATCCACTTAAACTACACAAAGACTTGTATAAGATGATTTTACACAAATTTTTCGTAAAACGCGATCTTTTAATAACACATTTATACCCAGTAATAGGGTTGTGTATAGATTGTTTTACAACTATATTAGTATAAAATCGCCTTACACAAGATTAACTGCTTGAACTAAAGCTATGCCCTCCGATAATGCCGGGAATTAAAAAGAATCCCAGCAAATTGATTGAGGCTGTTAACAACTTATAGTCTTTATACTATCTAAAACTTTTTTTTTTTATTTGCTTAGAACATTTATATTTATATATAGCTAAGTTTTAATCTGCTTCACTACTTGTATGGTATATTCTCCTTCTTGTAAAGATTGGGACATGTGAAGATATCCCCCATATCCCTGCAAAAAATGGAACAAAGGAATTTTTGTTAAAAAAAAGTCAAAATGCTTGGACAAAATTGGATTTTTGAGTGACATAATATAAATAATAATGCATGAGAATATAAGAATAGTTGAAATTTTGATATGCTTAAGTTCCTCATCTTGTTTATATACTTTAGCCATGTAGAATCCATACAAGTTGAGTAGTTCAATGAATATGTGTGTGGCCCAATTCTCTGGTTAGAATACATGACATCAAAAGATTTAAAGAAAACTTGTAGCCCAGAAATTATGTTTCATTTGAAATAAAGGCCCTGTTTGGTAAACAACGGATTAATTTCAGCATAGGTGAAATGCAAAAACAGATTATAAATGACAGATTTTATCAGAAGGTTTGACTAACCTATTATAATTAGTAGAATTAATTTGAGTGTTTGGTAATTGACAGATTACGATTGGTAGATTGTTAGTTTTTTTTGTAAAATGGANNTAAGCAGCATATTGACCCCAAATATAGTGTCTCAATATACTTTTTACCAAACACTAAAATTAGCATATAGATTAGTCAAAGTGTCAAACATGCTAAACCCTTGAATATGCTAAAAATTGACCAATATGCTGTTTACCAAACAGCGCCAAAGCTTATATGAGACCGTTTTATTCAGACAATGGTTCTATCACATGTTATATCACTCATTTTATAATAGGGGTTGTGACTAAGTCTATTCATACACCATTCTTACATGAGATGATCCGAACAACTCATTTAAGGTTATTGATCAAGTCAATGTAAGTATATATGTTGTATTTTTATCATTGGTCATCTAAAAACAATCTCTTTATATTCGATCCACACCAAAATTTAAGGAGTCATTTAGACACTAGGATGGCGAATAGGTGGTAATGTGCTTACCTTAGTTTCCAAGAGGGATGCTAACACATACTAAGTGGCTTAGCTAATAATAAAGTGATCCTGAAAAAGAAAACATTAATCATGGTTAATTACTTTCAAAAGAGATAATTAAGCTACAAAATATTCTTGGATGGAGTAGTAAAATGATTTAATAAAGCGAAAATTATATGTAATATGCAAAGTAAAATATCGAACCTTGCCACCAATTTCCCCTTGAAGCACTGTTGGGATCATCATCTTGTTGATCATCTTTTTTGAACTGAGTACAAATTAATTCAAAATTTAGTAAAAACTATACCCGAGTGCAATAATATAAACAAGGTAACGGAATATCCAATTCATGTGAATTATTTTCCTGTATACGAATTCACATGAATTCGGAAAAGTCGTTTGGTTGCGCATGCGGGAATTAAATTCCACA
>LHUT01004974.1:0-13385 GCA_001412135.1 Silene latifolia subsp. alba | reverse complement strand
TTATTACACCCTTTTTACCAGCAACTTTCTTATATATTTTACTTGGTTCACTTTTAAGGTATTCCGGACCCTTAAATTTTACTTCGGTTTTCAAAATCGTTTTAATCTTTATTCTCGATTTAAATTTTAAGTTTTTATAAAAGAAATCCGGACTTCGATTTTAAAACCTATAAGTTTACCTTGACTTTTGTATTATGTTTCACTCCCCTTTTGTTTTTCACCTTTCCTTTTCTATATTTTCGCTTTTTGGAGGTGTGCGATCACCCATGGACGGTTCCAAAGGATGATTCATGTCTGCCGACCCCAAATCATTTTGGGATTAAGGCTCTGATGTTGTTGTTGTTGTAATTGTGGGTTGGCTATTGAGCTAGTTTTTCTGTTGTAGAAAACCATTTAGTAATTCATTATACATTATGCTCCTCTCTGCCCTCTTTGTTGCATGAGTGCATTATACGGTGTCGTTTCTTTTTCATCTTTTAATTTGCCTTACTGTTTATGGTGAAAGTTGGAGAAGCTGGAAGTTGGTCTGGATTTTGAAAGGATGGCTGTATTGCCTCTAAGATTTAATTCTGTTATGGGCCGACTGATGTTTCTACAGTAGGAGTAGGGCTGTAAACGAGTCACGATAGTTGAGCCAAGTGCAGAGTTGAGCTTCAAAGGGGTTTGGGTTCTATATCCAAGGGTGGTTTGTTCAAGATTCCTTGTGTTTACGCTGGACTCTATTAAGCATCCAGGTGTTTTAGCTCGCCTGATTTAGTTAATTGAACCGAGCACCCTATCCGTTCTTTTTTTACTTCCCGTATCAATTTCTACATTTCTTACAAGTAGTATCAAAATCATAAGAAGTGCAAGTAGTCAACGGGATTTAATAATTTATATCCGCTTTAAAAAATAAAATTTACGGTTAGTGGTCGTTTGAGAATGATTGATCATGACGTTGGCCTTAATGCTAATTTATTCGCAGTATTCATATTCTTCTCATGACTTGTAAATGGTAAGACTGTAGGAGTTCCAGGGTTTCTTGTATTTCCCTGAATGATCACCTTCTTCCGTTTTAAAAACTTGTTTAGCTTAAATGATCTAATCACCAAACTCCCTCCTTTCCTTGTTTGTATACATTATTACAGGTCAAAGATATTTATGAGCCGTCACCTCAGGTGCCAGAGAGGGTTTATTCGTGTTTTGGGGTTAATATTCCTGCCGTACCTTCTCTGAGAAAGTATGTCTATTTCTTATATTTCTGAATTTGATGTACTATACTTCTTAAGCCTGGTATAGAGTATTTAAATTTGAGAGTAGCTTTGAAAATGGTCATGTTTAATTGTCATACTCTGTACTTGTCGATATTTATCTATTTTCTCTTCTGTTGTTCGTTCTTCAGGGAGTACGCTCAGCTTCTTGTTAGTCGGGGTTTGATTGGAGAGGCACTCAAAATATTTGAAGATCTAGAACTCTGGGATAGTCTGATATACTGCTATCGGTACTATGATGATGACCATCTTCCACTATTTTTGGTGGTATTTTTACTCAATTATTTAAGTCAATGAGTGATACTAAATGATATTTATATTGTAGCCTGTTAGAGAAGAAAGCTGTAGCAGTTGAATTAATTAAGGCGCGGCTGTTGGAAGCTCCTAATGATCCAAAGTTATGGTATGTATCTCTCAATGTTGAAAAGCTCAGTTACAACATCAAGGGGATTTGTTTTGTTATTTGGCGGGGCTTGCTGTTTGCGTGACAAGGTTATGTATGATAAGAAAAAATAAAGTTATAATACCTTATTTATCCTAAAAGAGAAATTCGCTAGCATTTCCTGGGTTTTTATGGATATGATGTTATACCATGTGCTTCTACTTAAATGGAATGTTGGTAGGAGTTTCATAACAACCTTTCTTATGAGTAATGGATGATATTAATTAAAGGACACCAAAGGGATGGCAAACGTATACAAAAGGCGAAACAGACGCTCAAGCCCTTAAGCTCTAGTGAGTATTATTTGCAACAACAATTAAATTCAATGGGAATTTCATGAACACTTGTAATGTTGCAAAGTTGTAATAAATGAATTCGCTTTCTCCTAAACTTTGAATATGAGCAGTGTCTGATACCTTCGGCTTTGGTGCCTAGGTTTGTCAGGTGTGCTATGTCATATGAAGCTAGGAAAAGGGTCATGCTAGTAGTTGTGTACTCGAGTATTAACTTATGGATGGAAAAGGTTGTGTTAGAAGGTGTTTTCCTTTGCTTATATACTCCTATGTTCAGATTTTACATTCTCAAATTTTCTCTCTTGCTTGTTGGGTTTGGTTTTGTGGAACTTATCACTGTCTCCCTTTGGAGTAAGTTGGGTCCATACTTGAAAGGCTAAAGATCTACTGTCTACTTGGAAGAGAAGAATGAAAAAAGGTTGGGTTGCCGAAGTTTGGAAGACGGTTCCTTGGCTATTTGGTGGCGTACTTGGACTGAACGGAACAATCATAATTTTGATGATGTTGCCGCTAAATACAAAAATTCAAGTTTCAGTTTTTTAACTATTGTATCTTTGGAGCCTTATCCTTCACCCGAATTGAAAATCATCTTCTCTTTTTTTTCCCCCCCTTATGTAGATAAGATTACGCTTGATAGTTTGAGAGCGTAATTATCCATCCCTCATACAAAAATTCAAGGTTCATTTTTTAAACTATTATATTTGGAGCCTTATCCTTCACACGAATTGAAAATCGTCTTTTTTTTTTTTGTAGAAAAGATTATGCTTGTTCGTTTGAAAGCTTAACCATCCATCTCTCATTGTGTATATGGGCATTGCATTTAAGATGTCTTTTTGTATATGACCGTCACCCCCATTATCCCTTTGTAGATGGGCGCCACCTCTATGATATCTTACTTATAAAAAAAAAAACATCTTGTAATCATTGAGACCAATTTTCTTGACATCAATGCACCAGCTATTTTTTGTATGTGCAAGTAACCCTTAAGTTTAATTATGATTTTAACATAATTTGTTATGTTTATGGCTCATGTTTCTTTTCATTGTTTTTCTGCATTTTGTCAAATAATGAAAATATTCCATTTGTTTGGCCTTTTGAATTAGATCATTAGTTCATGAGATGCTCAATCCTTAGTTGTTGATTTTTTCCATTCTTCACTTCTTTTGATTGGTCTTTCTTATCAACGTGTCTATTTCACAGGTGCTCATTGGGTGATGTAACAAATGATGATGCTTGTTATGAGAAAGCTTTAGAGGTCTCAAATGATAGGTCTACACGAGCTAAGGTGCTTTCCATGACAACTCTTGATCCAACAACTTTTTTTTCGCTTTATCACAGCATCGCTTTCTCTATTAATATAGTGAACTTATGATTTAAATTAAATCATATTGTTATTATAATTCCCTGATAGCTGATAGCTGATGGCTGTTCTTCTTCTTCCTTCAAAGGGAAATAAACAAGTGGTCAAGAAGTGAGTGTGTTTGTGTCAGACTAAAATAGGTTGAAAGAAGATGAGACATAGTTTTAGTGTCCAATATCAATTCTCTCATTACATGTAATGGCAATCTTCCTTCTATTTTTTGAGATTTCCCTAAATTTCTTGGCGCATCCATGTTCATGTAGCTGTTGTTTGTTTATTGAATAACTCAATAATTTTTTCCCCATAACGTCTGTGTTACGTTTGCCTTAATTACCCTCTTACTCTCTTGGAGTGTTGTGGCTGCTTCCACCAAACTTTGCCTCAAGTAAAATCCAATCCTCCTCTCTGCCTGTCATTTCAAGTCTTCACTGGCATTTCTATCTTAGGTGATATTTGTAGATTTATGCACATTCTTGCTGATAGGGGTAGAGAGAGACCATGTGAGAAGGAGACCTATGGATGCATCATTTTGGAGGCTCGAAACTTCAGGAACAGAAAAGGTTGCAGTAGGGGTAGAGAGAGACCCAAAAAAGCTTGGTTGAAAGTGATTGAACATGATACGAGATTTCTTAGGATTGAAGAGTTTGTGGTGACGGAGAGAGCACAGTGGAGGGAAATGATACATGTGGATTTTTTTTGTATATGTTCTTATTTGAACTATTTATCGTTTTTATCTTAATTTTATTCGTTTACTTTTGAGATTTATCAGACTTTTAACCTAAAAACTTCTTATATAATCATACTTTGTTGATTTTCCGAAACATTAGCTTTCTATTTTCAAAACTATTGTTATTAATTTGTATTTTCGACCTGAATTCTAAGTTTCTATAAAAGAAAACAGAGTTTTTGATTTTCAAACCTATAAGCACTTCCCATTTGCTTTTCACTCTTCTTTTTCTATCTTTCGCATTTTGAGGTGCGCGATCACCCATTGACAATTCTAAAGGATGATTCATGTCAGCCGACCCCAAATCATGTTTGGATTAAGGCTCTGTTGTTGTTGGTATAGAAATCGAAAAATATTAGACAAATTAATGAGAACATTTGATACGGTGATACAAAGATATAATCATAATAAAATATTATTTTAAAATAAGAGCAAGATATTACCTATTAACACAAGTTCGAGCCGCAAGCGAGCTTTTCGAGTCGAGCCAAAGGTACTTGGCTTGACTCGTGAAGTTCTCGAGCCAAGCCGAGCTTTGACCGAGCCGAGCTCGAGCTGCTCGCAGGCTGTCTTGTCTCATTGTCAGCCCACTCAGTAACATTATGGACAATAGGACGAGACATGGGTGTAGTAGTTAGTAGATCTTATTCTGCTGCCTGCTATTTGCTATACTATTGTTGAGTGAGATTTTTTCTTTCTTAATGGTAGAGATCTCTTGCTCGAAGTGCATACAACAGAGGGGATTTTGAGAGGTCCAAAGTTCTATGGTACGGCCTGTTACTAGTTCTTGTTGTTTTTTGTACTGAGATCTGGCTATTAGGCTCCCAAGATTATCATTCTCCAGCTTTGGTGACAATGTTTTCACACAGGGAATCAGCCATGGCTTTGAATACACTCTATCCAGATGGTTGGTTTGCTCTGGGATCTGCTGCATTAAAAGTAGGGCGTTTACATTCCGACTCCCCAATTTTTTTTCTCGTCTTATAATTGCATGATAGGAATTTCACGTTTTTGTGATGTTTTATATCCTCCAAATCCTCGTGATATCATCTAGTGCTGCTTCCAATTATGCAGGCAAGAGATATCAACAAGGCAGTAGATGGTTTTACTCGGGCTGTTCAACTTGATCCTGATAATGGAGAGGCTTGGAATAATCTCGCCTGCCTGTATGAGCCTGTTGACCTAATTGTCTTTAATAGCTCAATTATTCATGATTTTAAATATCATCAATTTGTCTGTCTTGCTGTTTCCCTCTTGTCCAGTTTTGGTTTTTTTCTCCACTCTTGAATCATTATCCAATGTAAAAAGTACTGAAACACAATATACTGCTGATTATTAGGTTATCATTTGAGTTAGTATTATTTGGCTTACTCACTAACCACCACCACCTCAATAACAAAGCATACGTCCCAAAGTAATTGGTGTTGGCTACCTTAAATCAGTATAAGGCATCAGTGCTAGACGTTAAATCAAATAAAAGGTAGAAATGGTAAGATTAGTAAATGAGAGTGCAATAAAAGGCAAAGGGAAAAATTGAGATTAAAAGCTATGTAAAATATTGAATAGGCAAGAAAACAATAGGAACTATAGTTCGAAGGTTAATAGAAAATCGTCATAAGGCATCCCTTGTTTCAGATGTGTCATGCTGTATTTCTAAATCTTTATCAAATGTGATGGAAGAGGTATGGTGTGGTGGACACATAATGAGCTAACTAAAGCCCTTTTGCACATAAATGAGAAAGTAAAGGTTCGAGAGAAAACACCTTCATGATTAAGAGCCGAATTTCGTTGTGGACTTAAGTATCATTTTGGCCCTTTGATAAGATTTGTGTTAAGGAACTGAAGTTTTGTATTCCACATGAAGATCATATTGCTTTTGCCTTAAATGGTCTGCCTTTTGTTTGTCTCCTTTGCAAACCTTCCTCTTTGTATTGCAATTGAAGCCTTCTGCACCTTTTCGTCTTTTATATTATTGGCTAAGGGTTTGGAATCTATCTATCTCTTTCTCTTCTAGCGACCACGGGAACGGAAGCGTTTAAACGGTTTCTTTTATTTACTCTCTAGTCTTTATAATCAACTCAACAATCAGATATGACATTCTATCATCTCATCTTTGTTATCACAGTCGATAGTATTCTCATATACCCAAACTAGACTGTTGATTTTGGTAGGCGATTCTAATGGCATGTATGATACAGCAAGTTCAAAAGTATAACAAAGTTGGCGAGGCCAGATCAGAGGAGCGAAGAAAGGGGAATATTTTTGGTTTTGTACAAGCTCAATCAATAATTTTTTTTTTTTTTTTTTTTAATTTCTCTCCTTAAGTATGTTGAAATAAATCACTAAAGACTCACTAAACTCTATGATTTACGGGCTTCTTACCATGTGAAGTAGTAGCCACTCAATGCAATTTTTTACACGATTTTAATACTGGGTTATATGGAAACCACCTCTTTGTGTTGATAAATTACATAGTTTTAAGTTTTAACTAAGGAGATTTATTGGGCTGTCAGAAACTCGTAATTCATACTGACAAATGACAAATTAAGAACAATGAGAAAATCGGATCTGTGAAAAGCCAAACGTTTTAGACTGATGACAGTTGAGAGATAACACATCTCTGTTATACAATACTGGCAGAATAGTACGTCTTCGGGGATTTCTAAATTCTGATATTCTTGTGAGACGAGTAATTGATAAATGGCTGTCGACATGTTTCTATCAGCCTGCAGCGTACCACCTTCCAGTTTCTAAAAAGTTTGATGATCAGACTTTAGTTTGATGTAATTTACTGTTGGGGGGAATCCTTGCTGACGCACAAATCACTACAGATTCTGTTAGCTTATTCTCTCAGCTTGTGTCTTGCTTAGAAGTTTCTGTTTTAGAGTAAGATTTTTATTTTGCATGTGTATCAATCCATTTGAATCTCTGCCTACATTCTTATTATTTCGACCTGATATATGTATGTGTGCATTTCTGTTAAGACTATTTATGCATTGTTTTGATGGGCGCTATATCGTTAACAGACATATGATGAGAAATAAGAGTGAGGAGGCTTTCATCGCATTCAAGGAGGCGCTCAAGTTTAAGTGTGTCATCTGTATTTCTTTTGAACCCTCCCAAGCTGAGATTAAGTGTTCTTTTGCGCACAGCTTTTAGTGACTCCTATCATTTAACTTCTTTTCAGGCGAAACAGCTGGCAAATGTGGAAGAACTTTGGCCCAGTTGCGGCGGACGTTGGAAATCTTTTTGAGGTCAGCTCTTAAGAAGCCCTATATAACGCTCTCTGTAAAAAAAATTATACCAAGGTGGCATTATTAGCATCGCGTTCTTTCTGTTCATACGAGTCATACCAATGTGGCATTGATTAACATTGCGTTCTTTCTGTTCATAAGAATCATACCAATGATATTCAGTGTGTTGAGAAATTAACAAATTAACGATCTTTTGATAGATAAGGTTCTGGCTTATTTTTGAAACATTCTGGTAACAACGGATTACATGTATCATTAACACTATGGATGAAATACTTCCATTATTTGAATTTAGTAGAGCAAAGTATACTGTATACAACTTATGGTATATAATTAGGAACGAGAGTACAAGACACAGGATCAGGAGATTCACGACCAAGTTATAGAGGTTGTGAAGGTTATCTGTCTTACCACAAACGTTTGGAGACTGTCTGCTGAGTTTATTTCCAACGGCTGAGATAGGCCACGACTATTGATTCCGAGATCCAGGCCAAGACCGGGAATCTTACCTTGATTGAACTTGTTCCAAAACTATACGACTTAGATGTTCGGCGAAGTCAGTCATGTGTCCATTGATTGTAAAAAAAAATGTAAACCTGGGGTTTTTCACTTATGTTCAGTGTAGTCAGTCGTGTTGTCCATTGACTGCTTGTCCTGTAAACCTGGAGCTCTCACAGTGTTCGTGTAGCTAGTCATGTAGTCTATTGACTGCTTTTTGATTGAAGGACACCACCACTTCTGCTAGGGATTTTCAGGATAGGATCCCTTGGTTCTCTTTCTGCTGTAGCCATATAGCATGTGAGTTGTTTTCTCGTGTCAGCTTTACATGCAACGTATGTAACTTTGCCGAGAGCTGAGCTGCTAGGGTCAAAAATAATCTGTGCTGAAGAACAGTATCTCGTTTTGTTGTTGTTAATTGGTAAAAGTAAAAGCAAGCGCAAATGGAGGAGAATAATAATAAAAACTAGGCGTAAAAATACGCAAACTGAGTAGTAGTGCGCAATTGCGGATCACGCCTTAAAGCATTTTGTCTAGTGCATCAATGGGTATTGAGCGTGGGTGCCTCCGAGTTGTTCTTTGGTAAACTATAGATATTGAATGAAATTGGCTCTTTCCTCTGACTGGCATATGATGCCAAATGTCTCAATGTTACACTGAACATGATGCGTTTGTTTTGGTTGCTTCCTTTTCTATTTCGTGTCAAGTACTCAAGTCTAATTAACTGTTCCTGTTTGCAGGCTGTGAAAGCAATACAAATGGTTTTAGATCTTAGTGGCAATAAAAGTTATGACGGAGAATTGGTGGAGAGATTGATGCAAGAAATGGAGAGGCGAGCTTTGTCTCAGGCTACAGCTACTACAGCAAGTGATACAAATTGTACTGCAGAGACAGCTTTGCAATCTGAGTTTTCAGAGTCAAGGGAAACTAAACTCTTGATGGAGTCGCTTGGGAAAATTCTTAAACAGGTGTGTTAATCATTCTTGTTGCTTTCTGACTTTCTCTATTTGCAGTCCTTTTAAGAGGCCAAATATGAAGCCCCAGAGATTTTCAAATATATTGGCATGACGAAACCTACTGTTGATCTCTACACTTGAGTAATTGAATTGAGTGGTCATTGGATGCAATTCATGACACAATTTTTACCATGGCTCATGCAGAAACAGTCTCTGTATTTAATTAACATAAGGGTAAGTATAGAGGGAAAATGAGAGGACAAACATAGCCCAAATTCAATTGAATGAACAGATGGAGAGGATCTTCATTCTTTTCCTAGGCAACTTCTTAGAACAGTTCTTAAAATGAATGAGATGGAGGGGAATTTTCTAATTATGGGGGTAAAGGGTAAAATAGTGATATATTGTATTGATGGAAGGAAAACTTCAATTTCTGCTGGAATATACTTTTTTTGGCTGTATGTGGATTTTGATAACAACCTTAGCTCAGATATTTTCGAAAGAAGTAGGAGTCAGTGAGTCACTAGTTTCTTGTTCCAGGACATGGTGGAGAGATTGAAAAGGAGAAGGATGTTTGGAGAATTTAATACTTGAAGGGAACAAAATAAAATAGAAACAATGAAAGGCATTAACTTGTCATTTTCTGTCCGGTTTAATTTTCTCTTTTACGTGCTCTTATATCTATGATACTTGATTTTCACTCATCATGTTTTAGTTAGTAGTTGGCATGCATCGTGTTTCTACTACAACAATGATAAATAACTTCAACATTGCAATCCGCAAAAATTAATGGTCACCATGACTTCATCTTGTCTTTCTTTTACTTGTATGGAAACATTTAGAACTGCTAATTAGTTTCTAATTGCAGATTGTTCTGAATGTTGGAAGTGGAGATATGTGGGGCTTGTATGCTCGGTGGCATAAGCTTAGAGGAGATCCAAATATGTGTTTGGAGGCCCTGCAAAAACAAGTTAGATCATACCAGGTATCATATTAGATAATTTATTTTATTCCTGATTAGTTGTATTCACGCAGTTTTAGTTCTCCATTAAAATTATATATGAAGAAACTAATTTATGAAGAGCTTTTACTTTGTGTGGCTTGTATCATCGTCCACGTCATTTGATGCTCTAGAATCATATGCAATATGCCAACCGCCATCCGGTGGAGTCTTTTAAGGAACTGGATCGTGTTTCTCTTTTGGTTGAAACTGCAACAGAAGGGGAGAGAGATGTGGAAGAGAGGGACAGAGGAAGGAGAGAGAGGCCTATTTAAACCTTATTACTGACTGGTTGCTTTAATTTCCAAATATGGTTCTTACAGTTCTTTTAAAATATCCATACTATAAAATACTCGTAGTAGCAATGCTCAGTGGCCTCGCAAGTAGCGTAATGTTTTGTAAGTTCTCCAGCCACATTGGATCTGTTGCTTAGTGTCTATTAAAGCAATCAGTACACTTCTATATGCCTGTGCGAGCAATAAAGATGGTGTCTGATCCATTATTCTCCTTGGAAAATTTTTTGACGGTGTGCACTTGTTATCTTAGGTACTTAGGTTATGGTCATTACATAAGGGTGTGCGAGCAATTCCAGTATATTGCCTATACTTGCGAAACAATGCTTTAGCTGCTTAATCTTAAATGCGGGTGACTATTAAACTAAGGATTTGTAACTGGGCACATTTGGAAATGGTGTATGTAATAAAATAACTTAAAAGAGGATTTCTGATTGTAGTACTGTCCCCTTGCCTCTTGGGTACTTTATGTTATCCTTTTCTTACGATACATTTATAATTGCTCGTTCCTTTTCTGGCTCCTTAGGGTTCGGAAGTTGGGAATGACATTACTCAGTTCAGAAAGTTTGCTCGTGCATCATTGGACCTTTGTAACATGTATATTGAAATATCATCTTCAACTGGAAGTCGTAGAGAGCTCCATTCCGCAGTCATGCATCTTCGTAGCACAATCAAGCGGGTAACTTTTTCATCAGCTTAATCAAATAGAAGAATTAACTTTTTATGTGCAGAGGCGAGAGAGTATTTACTATTATATACCCTGCAGGCTATTACATTTTCCGACACAGAAGAGTACAAGGCCCTCCAAAGTTGCCTTGATCAAGTTGAGATAAGGCTTTAAATCTGAACCACTGATGGCAGCATCTGTGTGAATGGCTCATAAATACAGGTTCCATTTTTTTATAGGTACTTGACAGAACGTTATATTCCTTCTAAATTGCTTCCATGAAGTTGCCGCTAGATTTAATTTCCAGCTCAGTAGCGATGCCTTTGAATGTCAATTTCATCCTTTTTACAGCTGCCAAAAGTAAATATAGTGTTCTACATACTTGGGAGTATGGCTCACTAGACCGTACTTGCATACTGCAATAAAAGGCGTAAAATTACACATTTTTATTATTGACATGTCTCTTAACTAAATGCTGGTTTTTTTTCCAGGACACTCAGAAATGGCGAACATGACAAACTGTTTACATGTGAGTAAACAACCTATAGAAAGGGTCTAGGAGGTTTGGATCTCCTATTGCGAGGGGTTCAGAATGATTAATTCAAGCAGATGACCTTCTCTTTGTGTACATGATTTTGTAGCCTTGTAGGTTTTTATTTGGGTAATCATTTGTTTTGTTATCTGGTTTAATTTATCACCAATTCTCATTATAGACGGGAGATATCCGTCTATAGTTCTAGACGGGCCAAATATCCACCCACTTTAAGCATAAGACAAGCAATAAGTTGTATGGTGGAGGCCAAAAATGTCAGTATGTCACCACTTTAAGCATATTTGACCTGTCTTTTACTTTGGACGGATATATCTATGATGAGACTAATTGTTTATTTCTTTGTCTCTTTTGCGTTGGTTATCATGCTATCTCCATCCGATATTAGTGTTCGCATTTGAACTGATTAGTCAGTTGGGATTGAGATTTCACCAGACTATAATTTCTCCAAATATTCAAAGCAGACTATTTCTTATTGTACTCCCTCCGATTTTTAGGAATTGTCCTAGTTGATTAAAATACTCCTCACAATTCTTAAAATAGGCCAATTTTAAAGAATCAGAGGTAGTAATATCTAACAATGTTGTAGCTATTGTACATCGATAACAAGGCAAGACACAGATATTCCTGCTCATCATCAATTAGACCTTACCTTCGTATGTCCTGATCATCTCTCTGTGGTCTCTGAAATGACTTCCCATGTCTGGAGGAAATTCAGAGATACATGGTCGTTTTGAGGAAGGTTCATTAATTGAAATTAGAACCTTTAATTGATTATTATTTATTAGACTAAACTAATCATGGATTAACTCCCTAATTCCCCATTAATCCTAGTTAACACACTACTCACTAGTCATAATCATTAACATGCTAACAACAACAGCAAACACGTAACAAAAAGGCTACTCATACACGAGGTGTATGAAAATCTCATACACGACCAATTAAATTGCGCCATGTGGCAAACTAGAGTGAATCATATGTAGTTAATTAAGGGTTATATTAGTAATTACACATATATAGTTAACTTGCTAACCACATGTAGTTAACTATATTTAGGGTAATTTTTAATTTCCTTTGTTTTACATATTTTGATTTATTATTATTATTATTATTGTTTTTAACGTTTTTTTTGTATTATTATTATTATTATTATTATTATTATTATTATTTGTTTTCTACCTCTTCATCGGAATCGTATTCTTAATCAATTTTTTTTTTAAATCGTATTCTTAAGCAATCAAAATTCAAAATCAAAATCAAATGAATCCTAATTTCATTAGATTAATCATAACCTCATTCAGTTCAATTAAGTAATCAAAATCGTATCAAATTGATGAACTCTAATTTAGTTGATCAAAATCAATTTTTATTAATCAAATTGTAATCCTTATCAATAAAAATCGAATTAACCCTAGCATTGGAGTAATTAAAAGCTAATTCAATTCTATAAATCGAATTAGCCTTATTATTAATCATTTAAAATCGAATTGGGGAAAAAGGGAAAAAATTTTGATGAACCCTAATTCACTGAATCAAAATCGATCAATTAATTGATTAACCCTAATTAAGGCATAAAAGGGAAAAAAAGTTGTTGTAAAGGTTCAAACACGGGTTGACATTAGAAGCAATTAAATTTTTGCAAAGAGACTAGTAGCCAACTAAGCTAGGGGTATTAGCACATACATTTACTGATTACAATTCATTATATTATGAATCTATTCCTTTAATTCAATAAACCTTATTGAACTCTAATTCGAATACTTTCCTTATTTAAAAATCCGTTTTTAAATTCTTAAAACTTTCCTTTTTTTAAAAAAATATTCTTAGCTTGATTTTCAAATTTACTTGATTTTAGGCAATAAATTTCTTAAATTTAAAAATTGCCTTATTTAAATAATTTCAGTTTCATTTGATAAAATATCTTTTGTTTTTTAAATATTCTTAGCTTGATTTTAGGCAATAAATTTCTTAAATTTAAAAATTGCCTTATTTATAAAATTTCGTTTCCATTTGATAAAATATCCTTTTAAAAAAAATATTCTTAGCTTGATTTTAGGAATATTATCTTTTTTTGTTGAGAGATTTTGGGATT
>LHUT01004966.1:0-24863 GCA_001412135.1 Silene latifolia subsp. alba | reverse complement strand
GAGGTATCCATCTCATCTCATCTCATCTCATGTCACTAAATAAAATCAAATCCACGATCTCGTCAAATTCAATTCTCTCTCTAACGTGTGCTTGTTAAAAATTCTGGTATAAAAGAAAAAAGAAAAAGAATAAAAGCATTTAAAATAACAATTGGTCTCCCTTGTGACGGGTTACCATTTGTGGCGGATATTTTGTGAGTTAAAATGGTAACAAAATGGGTTAGTGGAGAAAGGTGACCACATGAATAGTGTTGCAGAGAGAGAAAAAGTGGTTACTTTGTGAGGTAAAATGGTATCCGTCACTCAAGAGTGACGGATATGTGCCGTCACAAACAAGAATTTGTGTTCTCAAAATACCTACTATTAAACCAGGTAAAGATTGCTGTGAATGATAAAAACGTAACACGTGGCACTTACCCATTTGTTTGAGATGGATAATTGTGTGGGACAGGGCCCACATTCTGTTGTTTGCATCTGATTATAAATACTCCATTCCCATACACACAAACATTCATTCCATTTCAGATTGAGCAACTCAGAAAGTTAGCATATACTACTAAGTACTAACAATGGAAATTTCCTTTTACAGATTAAAATCATTCAACCTAATGGCTTGTTTGGATACTCAGATTTGCCCCAAATACCATGTTTGGCAAGCTAATAAAAAAATAAATCCTAGAGGATTGATGTTTCAATAATGATGATGATGGTGTTTCTGGGCATGTTGATTTTCACTCTGATTGATGTTTTTGTTGATTACCCAAGTAGTTTTGTACATGATTATGTTGTAAAGTTTTGATTTTTACGAGTAGTTTTTATGATTATGGTGTATCATTATTCTTGATTAATGAGAATTGGGGATTTACCCTGATCTGGGTTTTTATTGATGAATTACAATTGGGTTTGTTCTGTTTGAATCAATTCAATGTCTTAATGTGTGGTCATCATGGTAGCTTTGTGTAGAATTGCAGAAATGGTAGATTTGTTTGGTTAGTGGAATTAATATTCTCATGTGTTAGTGTTTCTTATACATGGAGAAATGCTATTTTTGTCTGTTTAAACATTCAGGATGAGGCGTCCAGTTCTCCGTCCACAGACAAACTATTGCACTTATTTCTCCTCAGAATTATCACTTAGTTTAGGTGTAATCTTTGACTTACGTTGCCATTTATTTATTTATTGTGTGTCATGTTGATTGCTTCGTTAATTAGCCTTTGTGGCCTTTTGTTTGGTAGAATTGTGTGAAAATTAAAGGTTGTTGCTTCTTTTTTTTTTTTCCCCGGTGGTGTTACTTGCAGGCGGGCGCGATCCAGCATGCGGACCTATAAATCACAAGTCAGGAAGTAGAAAATTGATAAATTTAAATAATTGCGAGTACAGTCGTAGATGTACCAATGGCCATGGTTGTTGGTGTTGCATGCAATGGCCAGGCAAAATATCTCTATGTTATGAAAATTTAGGTATATGTAAGAGTTGTGTCCCACCCTAAATTATTAGTCCGTATTATTTTGGGACTTATATAATAAAAAGTTAGTATGTTCGGGACTTGTGAATGTGCATGAAATAAAGACGGAAATAAATTGAAACTTGTATTGGTTCTGATTTTGGAAGACTATTTCTTTATTGTTTATGATGGTTATTTTTCGCAGTTGGATTAACACGATATACGCAAATTTTCTTGAAGAGACTCGAGTATAATAGCGCTGTATACTGACAAACCCTACTTCTAACATTTTGCCCAAATACTCATGATTTTGTTTGTGATGTAAAAGCAACTATCAATGTCCTTTCCACAGGCAAGCTCATTTAGGAATACTGATGATTTCCGCTGACAGCTTCCGTCAGCTTATTGCTAAAAAAATTTGCAGTTCCGGCAAATACAGTACAAGATGAGATAAAGTGCCCTTTTATTCCCAGAAAATTTCTTACAGTCTACCCTCACAAGTCACAAGTCACAACAACATCAAGATTGTATCCTCAATGTTTCATGTATAGACCGACCACAGAAAGCACAAAAAACCCGTAAAACTTAAGTTATAGCCAAAAACGGGTCTAGCCGTCTAGGAGCCAGTGACATACATTAATCTTTAGTCTAAAACAAAACAGAATGGCCATTCAACAAAAAAAAAAGAAAAAAAAAAGATAGATCAATTGTTGCTTCGAAACCAGGAAGTTACCGAGCAGTAACAGCTCAGCTGAAGGAAGTGTCAGCAAATGCACTCATTCAATACTCTTGCCATTTTGTTCGCCAACCACATAATTGCGGATAATTTCCATGGCTAGCTGATGGGCAGTTTTGTTTTGTAGCTTTGCGAGTTCCTCTACGGCTAGGTACGTATCTTTATCAGCAAAAAGCTTTAGGTTGAATCTCCCAGTTGTTTGTGGTACACCTTCCCAGTTGTCTACATATTCTTGTAGTTTCTCAAAGCCCTGTAAGATGAACCGAAAGTTAAGCAAGTTGACCATAGTAACCTACGTGAGACCAACCCATCAAGTATATGGGTTGGTCTCGTATATGAGACTGTCTCATACTACGTTCACTGTTAAGAAACAAATTTTGATTTCTACGTGTTAGTCGAGGACTAACCATGCGGTTACTGAAATCGCCGAAGGATTCCTTAGCTTTCCGGTTCCGTCTCCAGTGGTAAAATAAAGGCTCTAGAACTTTCTCTAGTTCTTGGATTTTGACTTTGTTCAAGAAGGTCTTAGCCAAAGAGGATTGATTAGGTGTACCGCCCAGCCAAATCTGTTATTGGCATGAAAATCGATCAGCTCACAGAACATTATTTAACATGACAGACTGATAAGTGCAGCATACGAGCCCACTGGTGTATCCATGCCTAATGATGACTCAGACGCCAGAAATAATTCCTTGCAGATGCATTTGTCAAAATTTTGCTCTCAATCAAAAACTTAAATTCGTACAATAACTTAAACTCGTACAATAATCTTTCTAAAGTCAATAGGACACCAGATTTTGGGTCTGCCAGTTCATTTACAATGTAATGTCTGAAAATTGGAGTACCTGATAACTGTTGGGGCCATCACCAACAAGCCCAAGCTCAGCCATGTAGGGTCGAGCACATCCGTTCGGACAACCGGTTATCCTTACTACAACAGATTCATTGTACTTGAGACCAACCTGAAATCAAAATATAATTATTTTTTTCTGTAACCTTTCAAATCCATTTGTCGTCGTCGCTATTTAGTTCCCTACTACCAAGAGGACTCTTAAAAGAATTATTTAAACAAGACATACCTTCTCAAACACGGCTCTAACCCGTTTCAATATGTCGGGAATTCCCCGCTCAGCTTCAGTTATTGCCAGTGGACACATTGGTAAAGCAGGGCATGCCATGGCAGTGACATTTAGGGGATCGACAAGCCTAGGTTCCTGGATATCAAACCAAAAAGAGCTCAATATACTAAAAGCAACTGCTAGCTAGTTCCACCATCCCCTTGACTAAGGTAGGCACTAGGCAGCTTAGTTAAAAGGGGGCGAGGCACTAAGGCAATGAGATGAAATGTGAAGGCACGCGCTTTATGCGTACCACGCACATTACTTTTGCACACGTTTATATATTTAACATATAATAATTTTGCGCAACAACCCTCCTTTTTCAGATTTTAAAGAGAACTAACAAATAACATGCATATAAATAAAAGCTACTCATAATGGGACAACGGAAGAGGCATAAAAAGCCTGGATGAAAAGAACGGAATTTTGCATCGTCGTTAGCTGCGCCTTGTGCAAAAGGCTAACAAAAGGCACCCTCAAGCGTTTTGGTTGGTGCCTTAGTGAGCCTTAAACTTATGCACATCTGAACTAAGGTTTGCAGAAAGGAAACGTAAGCTAACCATATACTGTGCTAACTGTAGTAAGCATAATGCCCCGTCAAAAATCTTACCAGTAAACCACCCTGAGCAAGCATTGTAGTAATCGGACGCTTCCATGCACGGTTAATGTCGCAAAGGATGAGGTTTTGATTAGCGGTAATACGCACGTCCAAATTGTACTTCTCAATTACCTCCCTCAATGTTTTCTTCATTACGCCTTTTATACGGCCACTATCAACATGAAGACCACAGAATAGACTTCCATCACCCTATTACAAATGACAAGAAGTGAAAATAGTTTCCACAAGGAATTCAGCTAAAGCTGACATCAAGTTCATTTGCTATCCATTTCGCAGATAACTTCTGATCCTAAAAGAGGACTCACAGAAACTTCACAACGACCGCTATAATTAGAGAGTTCAGTATTTAGCATATCATCTCATTTTGTGTCATCAGTTAAGTAGCTGAAAGTTATATTCTTCTTCCATGTCAGTACCATATCAAAAGTAAGCAAGCAACACTTTATCAGCTTTACGAGTAGCACGCTTCAATAAGAAGCAATTTTTAATAAATTTTTCGGACACGACACACCAATATTTTGACTGTTTTCTGTACTACTTGCTTTAAGACTGTACTGCAGTGGAATAACGCATTTGACTGAGGATAAAAAAAAGGAGGGTTCAACTCCCACTGTCTTTACATCCTTTAATCTTTAATCCGTCGTGATTGTTTAAAGCAAAGAGGCAGCAATATATCAGGCTGAGGAATTAGTCACTTCCATAAGAAAACAAACATCCACAGCACAGTAGATATGAATTAGGGAAAACAATATACCTGCTCGTGCCAACCAAGGAAACTCTTGAACTCCCATTCGGGCAACTCACGGAAGGGTTCAAATTTCTTTCCATAGTACTGTTCGACTACACTTCTGAACTTCTCGATGCCCCATGAACTAATTAAATACTTCATCCTGCTATATTTGCGGTCATCTCTACGCCCGTTTTCTCTCTGAGTAACAACTATAGCCTTAATAGCATATAATATATCTTCCTTAGGCACATACCCTAATGGTTCTGCCAAACGAGGGAAAGTACTCTCCTGTCTATGAGTCCTTCCCATGCCACCTCCAACCTGATCCAAACGTCAAGTAAACTGGTTGTTAAAACAGCCCATAACAAGTTAACAACATTATCCCACTGCTGTGATGATAGTCTGCGTCAGAGAGCAGGATGCATCATGCATGAATCCTTACCCCTCCATTTTATTGGGAAAAAACACACACAATGACACAAACACACAAAAGGAGACACATTTTGCTCAATTCCACCGTAATCCAAATCCGAAGAATACTGACTCTTTAGCCCCATTAGAAACGGAAAGTAAACCAGTATAACAACATATAAGCAAAAGAATACCAGATAGAGTTTAGAATCTTACATATATATTGAAACCCTGGGGCTCTCCATTGTCATCAGAAACGACGACGACACCAATGTCATTAGTGAGAAGGTCAACTGAGTTATCAGTTGGAACAGTTACAGCAATCTTGAACTTTCTTGGCAGGAATTGAGTCCCGTAAATTGGCTCTGGAGAGTCTGGAAAGTTAGTTCCATGGGAATTATCATTACGGGCTTTCACTACTTCCGGAGGCTCAGCTGTCAAAAATTTCTCCCCATCAACCCATACATCGTAGTAAAAACCTGATTGTGGTGTTAAGAGAGCAGCAATATTGTCAGCTGTCTCCTGGGCAAACAAGTAGTCTTTTCGAGCGAGTGGAGCAGGTGGGGCAAGCACGTTTCTATTTAAATCCCCACAAGCACCCAGGGTTGAGCCCATGTTTCTAATAATGGTACCCATAACCGTCTTCATATTCTGCTTTAAAACACCGTGGAGTTGAAATGTTTGTCTCGTGGTTAACCGAAGAGTTCCAATCCCGAATTGATCAGCAAGATCATCCATCACCAAGTAAAGCTGGTTAGACACTTTCCCACAAGGGTTTTTGGTACGAAGCATGAATGAGTAAGATTTAGCGCCCTTCTCATTTCTATTATACTGTAGATAGCTCCCATGAAACTTGATCAACTGTGTAGCAGCCTCGTTAATGTTTGGAGCATCATTCATCATCTCCTCATTAAGAGGCCACCTTATGAAATTACTTTGTTCTTTGAAGATTTCAACCTTACTACGTTTTGGCTCCACAGCAGTCTCGGGCTTTACAGGCTGCATTATATCACACCCATTTAGCATACGAATCAAATCAATCAATGACTCTTGTATGAGATGGTCAATAGGTTGCCCTCACATGTAATTCCGTCTCACAATAACCTCCATTTGCAGTTAGTTTCGCATGAAACTGTCTCATTGTACATTTTTATATGACACTAAAACATCCAAATACAACACCAATTTTCGGACGAATTCTTTACTAAACATAATCTTACCAACCAAAACGACTATAACTCGATAGACTTCCATGCATAGACTCCTCACCACAACCATCCAAATTGAAAACACTCTCTCTCACCACAATTATCCAAATAATAGAAAAGCAAAACACCTTACTCCCTTCCTCTCAATAATTTGTCCACCTTTGATTAAAATACTCCGCAATGCATAAAAATGGTAAACAAATGACTGGGACGGATTAAGTATTTGTATTTTACTATCAATTTACCTTTGATTGAAATAACACACCAAGAATAAAAATCGTAAACAAATGATTGGGACGGACCGAGTATTTTACTATCAATTTAGCATGCACAAAGACAACAATAACAACCAAAGAAGCCATAATAATGCACAATCATTTGGGGTTCAAATGTAAAACAAATCATGCACCTTTGATTAAAATACCCGTCACAAAGAATAAAAAACGTAAACAAATGAATGGGACGGAACGAATATTTCACTATCAAACTATTAATGAGAACAATAATCATGTTATATTCCCCAATCATCTACCATTTTCTTTAATAATTATAAATGAATTTAAAAATTTGACTGAAAGATTGAATCTTTACCGTAGAAACAGCTCTAATGACAGAAGAATTAGAAGAAGAAACGGGAAACAAAGGAACAAAACGATGAACAGTGATCAAAGTTGATGATTTCAACCCATTAAAGGTCTGAATTTGGAGCTTGGGATCAGTAAAAATGGCGGAATTTGTTGCCCCAAACGACGTCGTCATGACAATTAAACAAAGGAAATCAATAGAATTACAAAAACCCAGAAAAACCCAGTTGTGAATTTGAGATTTATGAAGAAAAAAAAAAAGGAGAGAGAAAATGGAGGAGATACAAGTGGTACACTTCCACTACTATGTGGATGGTGGCTATGAAATGTAGAAAAAGTTGGAAAATTAAAGTGTGTTTTTATGAAGAATCAAATGAAAAATATGTAAAAAAATGTATACTAATGGTTCTCATGTGCTAGCCACGGGACAAATATTTGAGAAAAGGAATCAGTGTGGAACAACCACACGCGCTGAGTAAGGGGTGAGAGACGGACTTAGTAAACTGAATCGATTTAAATATGACCCTAAGAAATCTGACTTAGATCCGAGCCAACTCGGTTCAATAAACCAAAGTGGCTTGAGTGTAGTGGAGCGCGGGAGTGCCTCAAAGCGTTGCAAATTGGCAACGAATTGAGAGGTCACGGGTTCCACTACCTATATGGGAGTGCTGCGATTACCGGTCATCTTAAGAGATGTCTTACCTGGCACACGTGATTTGTAGGGTATTACATGTGCTGGGGGATTAAACCCCTCGTCATTAAAAAAAAGTACAACATAAAAAACCAAAAAACTCGAAATTACACTATAAAATATCCCTTTATTTCAATATTAACCGCAATAGTAGTAGATGTGGTGGCGCGATTGACTAGTATTCGTAGACTCGTAGTACATAGTCTACAGACGAGTCGTCTGAGACGACTGACTTTGAGTTTGGCGAAATTCGTAGTAAAAAAAAACAAATACACAAATTCTAAAAACTTGTATTATCATCAATGGCGGACATCAGTAATACAACGCCATTAATTCCGCCATCTCCTATGATCAAACCTAATCTCATTGACCTTGAAGCTTCTTCCTCTCATATACAGTGTCGAATTTGTCTCGAATCCGACGGTATCGACTTTTTTTCTTCGTTCTCCAATTTTGCTTCTTGAATTCTAGGTTTAAGAATTTATCGATTTTTGTTTGTTGATTGCAGGTACAGATTTTATTGCACCGTGTAAATGTAAAGGATCATCTAAATTTGTGCATAGAGAGTGTTTGGATCATTGGCGTTCTGTCAAGGTATTTTTGATTATGTTTTTTTAAATTGAGTTATAATCTTACTTATGAGTTGATAATTTATAGGTTGTTACTCGGACTCGTTTAGAAGTTTCCGACACGGCTAGTTTTCCGAAAAATATGCATATTCTGGCTTTAAATTAAATGAAGTGTTTAAGTGTCGAGTGTGGAACACAGGTTTGGGAGGGAATAAGAAGAGTTGGAGTAACATATTTCTAGGGAAAGAACTGGAAAGTCGTCTATGAATAATTGTTGCAGGTGATTTTGTGTAGATACAAGTTCGAGTAGCGTTGTGTGTTTGGTGTTTTCTATTTTTGTAAACGTGTAACTGTAGAAGTTCTACAACAATGTTTTTGTCTCGAAAGTTGCTTGGGGTTAGCTAGGAAGAGCCATCGTCTAGTAGTATTGCAACCTTTTAATCTCGGTAATTAGTTTGGGGTTAGAATAGCTTGAAAGATTCATACAACAACGATGACTTTTGAGACTAAACGACACTTTAGTCCATAGTGAGTCGGATAACAAGGTTAATGTATAGATATAGCGAGTTAGCGACAATTGAAGTAACATGAACAGCAACAACAACAACGCATTCGTCCCTAAACAATTTGAGTCGGATAACAAGATTCATCATAAGAAATTGTGATCTGAAATCAAAGAACAATTAATAGTTCGCTCCACTTGAAATGGAAGGAAAGAAATCCGAAAATGAAAATAAAGAAAGAAAGAAACTTATTGAAACACTTCTAGTTCTATCATCTGCATAAAGCCATAAACTAGCTCTCTAGTCTATTCACTTAGCTCTATTTAAAGCTGATTTTGTACACATTTATATCAAGTATATAAAGGGGCATTGTAAATACTTTCCCTTATTTCCACAAGTATGAGCTTCGCTCAAAAGTGATTGATTTTCCTTGGACGGAGGAAGTAATACTGATTGCCACTAATGGTGATAGTGAAAAACGATGATGATGTTTTTTTTATCTACTACATACTTCATCTAGGTATCTATATAACAAAAAAACTGCTTCAACTGCAACATGCTGCAGCAAGTACCAGTGGTGGAGCGTAGGAAAATTTCAAAATCTTTAGTTAAAATTTTCAATTTTTTTTTTGAGCTTACCCAATACTATTACTTGTCTGTTCCTGCTGACTCCAAATCCTGGCTCCGCCACTAGCAGTAACTATACACCAATTTGAAGAATGAGAAATTCATAACCTTAATAAAGATAGGTTTTCCCTCACGAGGCTAGTGTGCTTCTTAAACTTTGCAATGTGGACCTCATGATATCCCAAACTAAGGGAAGCATTAGTGTCAACGGAAATTGACAGTTGGAAACCATAGAGGTGGATTACTTGCTTCAGCTTTGTACAGACTGACTTGAAGTGCATGACTGATTCCTTTTGAAATACTTCGGATTTTTTTTCTGCCAGATGTATATCAATATATGTGGCTTGGTTTATTGAGCTTTCAGATCTGTGGTGAGAGGAGATGGGATTAATAATCTTTTCTCATTTGTAAATCTGTACCGTGCAGTTATTTAGAACTAGGAATGTGTCTGAGACTGGTGGCATGCTACCTCTTTTTTTATAGTAGCAAAAATGTTCCTTTATCTGTATCTTTGCTTTTTTCAGGAAGGATTTGCATTTGCCCACTGCATGACTTGCGAGGCTCCCTATTATTTGACAGTTCATGCTCTCCCTGACAAAAAATGGCGTACATTGAAATTTCGGTTTTTTGTGACGAGGGACATCATATTCATATTTCTAATTGTACAGCTTGTATGTTCTTCTTGCTTATTGCTCTTCCTCATCTTCTCTCTCTCTCTCTCAATTTCATTGTTTTATAATTCATGCCTTGTCTAGGTCATTATCTCACTGGCATATCTAGTGTATGTGGGTGATGGCTATCGAGAATTTTGGCTACAACATTATTGGATTTTCAAAAACATTATGAGCTTCTACTATCTGTGTGGTAAGCTCTCTTATCCATTGTAGAGTTTTAGTTTATTTGCTACTATGTTTGTAGAGTGTTAAAGTTTTAGTTTATTCGCATATTCGTATATAGATAGTAGTAGCACTTTTAGGGAGGAATTTGGTTACATATTTTCAGAAAATGAGATAGTGTAAACAATGGACATAAACATTACCCCAATGCCTCAAGGGCTCTTACAAGTAGCAAGGTAAGTCTAGAACCAACGAATATTGAGCCTTTTCTTCCATTTCTTATTTAAGTGAGAAAAGTATCCCTCCCCTCTTTATACTGGTTGCCTACCTATTAAATTCTTAGTTTGCGGAACAAATTGACGTGCTTATGTTTTAATTTTTGGTGACTTTAGGTGCACTTCTATTTTTCGCTTTGCTTGGGCTCTCTGGTTGCTTCATAACTTGTTTCGACACAAGTGTGCAGAATGATCTGACACAACCTTGTAATGAAGTTTGTCTTTGTTGCTGCTACCCAAGGTATTACCTGAATGTTCTTGCATGTTTTATATTATCACTATCGCCAAATAGTTGAGCCCTATGATCAGGGTTTTAGTCGAGCTTAAAAGACACTTTAGGAAGAGTTTGAAATCGCCCTTTCATATTTATGTTCTCCTATTTGGTTAGTAAATTGGGTTGGAGGGCAATGGAAGGATCTATTTTTCTTTCCAACAATGCAAATTAAAATCTATCTTACATAGGAAAGATATGGAAGGAAGCACTAATACTCCATACCCTCTTTCACTACACTCCCTTTCCCTGTCCTTGATCCCCTTTCTCTTCTCTCCTAGTATCAAAATGAAGCCTCGAGGTGCTTCTGCTAATGTTACTGTTTGTTCATGTAGAGCATGTGCAAATAGGCATTTCACGGGAACTTATTGTTTGTGAAGCGATGCTGCCCCTTCCTCTTCTCTTCTCTACTATTTATTGTATCGAAATGAATTCTCAAGGTCCTGCTATTGTTATTGTTTGTCCATGTAGAGCAGGTGCAAATAGCTATTTCCCAGGCAATTATTATTTGTGGAGCAATGGTGGTGCCTTTCCAGGTGGTCAATGTGAGTGCTGTGGAGAAGGATGCTGTGAAGGTGGTACCGATGCAGCTGGTGACTGTGGGAGCTGTGACTGTGGGAGCTGTTTTAGAGATTCTGGGGAAGGTGGTCTACCATTGGTGTTTATAGTGGCTTTGATTGTAGTGATTTTATTTGCCTTGATAGGCATATTCTATAGTGTACTTGTGGCTACGATGGTTGGTCAACGTATTTGGCAACGACATTACCACATTCTTGCAAAGCGTATTCTAGCCAAGGTGAAAGATCCATCCTTCTTTTTCCAGTGTTTTTTTTTTTTGCTGTATTTTTTTTTTGTGTGTGTGTGTGTGTGTGTGTGTGTGTGTAAGAGTCACCACAAGGACAATTTCGACAACGATAAATTTTTAAAGCACTTCATGCGTACCACCACTCGAGGGTTTTACCCGAAAAAGTGACATTTGCAGCTTCTTTTGCCAATGTAGAGTTATGCTTGCTCTTTCCACAATTCTATCGTTGGTCATTTGAACACAATTTCTTGTGTTTTCACTCAAAATAATAAAGTTGTGTATATCCAACCCCCTACCCCGATATAGGCAGCCATTGAGGCATTGGGATAATGTTGTCATGGACATGAACTTTATATATCAGCATTCGACTACAGTTTCTTTTATTACACCTCAGCTATTTTACCAGTGTCGGTTTCAGGGTTATGCTGGAGACTGCATTGCACCCCCATTGTTGTGAATACGGAGTATATAGTGCAATGTAGAATCACATTAAATCTGTCATCCCAGTCACTGTGCGCTCTAATACATAAGAAGTGGTCGTGTGTTGGATCTGAATTTCAGTAATATTGTTTTCTGTTCTCCCTTGTTACCTGATGAATCAGATTAATTATTATCTCATGCAGTTACACACTTACACGTCACCTTGTGATCTTGTGCTCCTAGAGATTATTTGGTCCAATTCTTTGAATTTTATTTGGTCCAACTTTAGTTTGGAAGTCATATTCAAATCTTAAATTTTGTATTTTTCATTTTGCTTCTTTAAACATTTGTTTAATATATGTAGTACTGTATATGAAAATGATAAATGTATTTTAAAGAAGTTTCAGTATAATTCTTTTCCGCCATATCTTCTGGGTGATCTCTTAGTCTCACACTATAAGGTCGTGTCACAGAAGACCAACTGATAAAATATAGTACTAAGTTTTAATAATATTCAGTCCTTGTAATGAAACCGCTGTTATGCATTTCCAGGAATATGTGGTCGAGGATGTTGGTGATAAGATGACGGGTTCCGGTTGGACTCCCCCGCCTCTCCCAGCAGAGCATGTAGAGCAGCTTAACACTCTTGGTCTTCTGTAACCCTGATTTCAGAGTTGCATCAGGTAGTAATCCTGACAATGATATCTTGTTAAATCTCGTCTTCCCACCAATTTCAGAGTTGCATCAGAGTTGCATCAGGTAGTAATCTATGATTGTACAGTCAAGTTTATCTCTATGGGAATTCAGCGGTCAATTATAGTTTTCATTAGATACGTTATTGTACAGCCCGTAACCTGATTAAGTGTTATATTGCTAATGCAAACATGTTTTACAAAACCGCGAACTGATGATGACCAGCCATGAGACAGCAAGTCATGCTTAAATCAATAAGCCTCTATTATAGCATTTCCTTGCAAGTTACATCATCAGGGTGTTTTTGGTTGTTTCACCATCTCTGTAGGTGGTCGCCTGGTCGGCATGGTGGTTGAGATTGAGAGTCTATAGTAGGCCGTGATTCACCATCATGGCACCATGTCCTCCGTAATACTGAACTTGTGCCTCTTCAGGTTGTTTTTTGGTTGGTTTGCCTTCCTGCCCTTCGTAATGCTAAACTTGCGCCTCTTTTGAACTCAAAAAGTTCATATTTTAATATGTTGGGAGTAAAAATTCATGTGAGTATATTGGTGAGTATCTATTTAGTAGGATTGTTTATTTTATGATCACGTCGTTTATTTTACAAATGTAGATGCATTGGCTATAAGCCTATAATCATTCAATTGAGATGTTCTGTAAAACGGTTTGAAAATATCCATTAAAACTTGTACACGCCCTCACTAATGCCCTGTTCTTTTGGACTTAAAGTTAAAAAAAAAAATCACATTNTAATTTTGCTGAACTTAACTTAAAGGGAGTGACTTTAAGTCCAAAAGAACAGGGCCTAAGTAAAATATGAGTAGTTAATAAACGAAGTTATGGAAGGATATTTGGGTAAAATATCGCAAATTCTTGTTTTAGACGGTCATTTTTTGTCTAAAGCTTCAGACGGGCATATGTGACCATTTTATGGTTAAATATAACAACAATGCTACCGTTAGTGTTATAGCTTATGGTAAGTTTAGCTGTAAAATGGTTACAAAATTCCGTCTTATCATTTCAGACCAAAATGACCTGTCTGAAGCAAGACCAAATGCAAGGAGGTTGCTCTTGTATAAATCATGGTTTTGGCTGAATTCATGTTTTAGAGTTAGACGGTGTTCTGTATTGGGAGATTAAAAATTAGGCGTCCTTGATATAAAAAGAAAAGGCAACTAGACATGGGAACATTTGTAAACCATGCACCTTACTGTGAGCTGCGTACAAATCAATATAGATATATTCAAATTTGCTTTCTATAACTAAAAATAATCCAAACGATGCGTAATCCTTTCAGACTCGGGTGTCAAGTGTTTCAAGATGGTACTAAACTAATAGCACTTTTTGTTGAGTTATAAACATCGAAATAAAACTTAAGACGCTTGAACCAAAGCGAAGTACCACCATCCTTACTCGATTGGTGAATCCATTTTACCCACAATCTGACCTCCAGCTTGGATAACTTCTTAACTGAAATGACCCAGCTTACAACAACAAGTAATAATAATCACAAATTCTCATTATGGACAGACACTATCCGTCTATAGCTATAGACGGATAGTTGCTATTTGGTGGCCAAAATGTTTAATCGGGTCAAGTCGGTTGTCATTTTGGTGGTTCACTAGGCAATTAGGCATGGTAACATTAAATCAACTCAGCCTAACTAACGCCTATGTAACATTAAATTAAATCAACGTTGAAAAGGCATTATCCAAATGGATAACGATCCTCAAAGTCTAGATCCTATAGTCATGCCTTGCACGACAAAACCACCAAATTGAAAACCAAGGCATGTGTTATGCCCCCAAAGTCCCATAGAATATTCACTTTCGGTCATAAAAAACTAATCGTAAATTATCATTTAAAATAGGGTTATTTAATGAGAATACTCCAAGCTATTGGAGTGCTTCTCAAAATACTCCAAAGTATATTTTAACTATCATTACACTTAACTATTACACCCTTCGTCTTTTAATAGAATTGGCCTTTTGTTAACCTGTAACAACAGGTAAAAGCAAAGCAAGTATGGGTCCCACCGTCAATGAACTTCATCTTCCTCCCCTATGTTTACTACCTGCAAATTTCTTTTCTGGAAAAAAAAAAAAACATTAACCTGCAAACTTTTTCAATTCATTTCCCATGTCTCTCCTCTCTTCTGCTTCATTATGTATCCTCTCGGTTTGTAATTTTTTCCATTCTTCCATAATTCGAGGCATTTCGATGATTTCAACGATAGAATTTGGTCGAAATTGCCGATTAATTCGAGTCAATACCCTCATTTTCTAATTGGTATCAAACTAGCAAATGACATCAATGAAGTAAAACTTGGTGTAGTTCAATCAATTAATGAATCAGAATAATGCAGCCCTTTGAAACATAAATAAATCCAATCAACATATGAGAATATGAGCATACAACAAGTTCATGTACCTAATTACAAATAAATAAGACTATAATAATTGAAAGCTTGAGGAATTAAATACTGATTGAAAACCAAATACAACCTAGATAGCAAAACAAAATATAATGCGAAAAAGTAGTAATTTGAAAAAAAAATCAAAAGGGTGAATTCAAATTGGTATACAAATTATACGGAAGACGGTAAAAATCTGGAAAATCGATCGAAGAAAATGTTCTATCAATTGAATCAATTCGGGGAAAGCAAGAGGATTTACATACACCTGGAGATGGACAACAATAAAGAAGAAGATTTATAAGATGAGAGATGGGAGTAATAGCTGGGAGAAGAAACAACTTATTTCATCCTGACTAATTTGTGACATGTACAAAGCCAAAAGGACGGAAGAAGGAAGATAAAAGAAAGAGAAAAATGAAGGTATAAAGGTAGGTCGAAAGAAAAAAATAAAAGAAATTGGCTAAATTTTTGTGTTTTAAACATAGCTAACCGGTTGAGAAGGTAGCCCTTCCGCCTGTTTTATTATGAGAGAGGGGGTGTATTAGTCGGTAATATTCGTAGTTAAATGAAAGTATGTAGTATTTTGAGAAGACGTGACATAGTTGAGAGTATTCTCATTAAATAACCCTTTAAAATAATACTCTCCAATTTAAATTTAAAACGAATCAAGTATAATATCAATTGTATATATAAGATGAATATTATTTTGTCCTATACATTTTTTTATATATACAAGTAGTATATACTTGATCCGTTCTAAACTTAAGACGGATATTACTGTCTTACGGGAGGGTTACTGTATACAAAATACATATAATATGGTGTTGTCCAAAACTAATGTCTAAAACCACTAAAGAATCAATCAACCCATAATAAAATAAGTGAAATAAAATACTTGGTGCCGCCGAACATTGAATTGTTGACATTTCGGTAGGCCAAACCTAATCCACAATTTCCACATTACAAACAATGTGACACATGCCAACACAAGATGTCGGTGACATAACATTACGTCTTCGTCTACACTATAAATATTCATTCTAAATTACTTGATTCTTCACACATTGACACAAATAAACATTACAAAAGTTTTAAAACCAAAGTGAGAAAATGGCAGATATTGCAATGTTAGTTGCTGAAGAATATGAAAGGAGGATCAAGATGTCAAAGAAGAAGGGAAGTGATGATGCAGCTCCGGAAACGGGCTCGACGAGATCGAGCCCGCTTTACGGGGTGAAAGTCAAGTGGATTAACGAAACAAGGGTGCATTTTCAAGGTGTAGAGCCTACTAGTCAATTGAGTCGAGCTGCTCTTGATGGGTTCTTTTCTGCATAGTTGACTTGCTGCGTATTTAACCCCTTTCTTGTATGTATGTATGTATGCTGTAAATATGTGTAATTGTAGTCGTATCGAGTACTTGAGTAGTTGAGTTGTAAGAAAGGGGTAAGGGAACCGTTTTGCGTGGTTTATGCGCTTCTTGAATCTCTTAATCCAGTCGTGTAAGTATATCAATGGAAATTATGTTGCCTTTTCTGAAAAAGTGTATTTGATCAAGTATAGATTTTTATGTAGATGTAAGTTTTTTTGGGTGACGGGAACCTGCAGCCGCTAGTCCGCTACCTTCGATATATAATCCTCCGATACGATACTTTTGTGTTTAACCAGAATTGTGTATTTAATTCACACGAGTAAGGTGAGTCATATGATGATAATAATTAACAGATATAATGTCCCATCATTCATTGCTTGAAGTTATGATTATTAGATCGTTCCAGCCTACTTTCGAGAAAAAAATTGGAGTTCTAGAAAAATGGAAAGAAATGGATAGGATTCAAACTCGATCTTATATTATAAAATCTGAAACAAACCTGTATACGGGTATAGTTACAGAAATGTGTGATTTTGAGACTTTACTCCATCAAGTTACTTTGCACGGTACACTCGCCATTTGAGAAACATTTCAATTGCAAAGCAAGGATTTCGCTTAATAGCTAATGCAGTAGTTATGAATTGGAAAAATGTACTGCATTTGGTTTACCATGGAGGAATACAATTCATATGGAACTCCCAATTACAAGCCGGAAATAATTAAAGCTGATTCATCAACTTTGTAAGACATCGAGAGTTATAATAATTAGCAATTTCTTCATTTTTTGCAAAATGATGGCAAAAAAATCCTCCACTTTTGCAAATTTATGGTATCTTCTATTCTCATGTTTCCAGTCGAACAACCTTTGATTGTGGTGGATTAATCGATATAACAAGGACGTTCTTTTGAAGGGCACGTATAAGAAAATGACTGCCAGAACTACGAAATGTTACCAAATTAACCATGAGTTCCTAAAACGTTGCAGCGAGATTTTGTAGTTTAACTAGAGGTCTGAAGTTTAAATCCTACAGAATACAATGTCGAAAATCGCAAGGGAAGGCTAAATTTGTCAGCCTTTATGGTCGGTCCTACAAAAATCTAGGAATACAAGGCAGAATTCATAAGATTACAACAGTCAGGGTTAGCAACATGATATCTGCCGGGTTGGAATCCTACAGACTGTTTAACGGCTCTACTATTATTCTAATTCTATCCTATTCTACTAGTAATGTATAACAACATCAATGATCTTCGGTACCCCTACTCTAGTCAGGAAATTTTCAACAAGATTTGAACAGAAGCACCTAGAAATGAGAATACATGCTAGTTTGAGGAGACTTACCACTCGAGCTACTGAGAATGTGTATAATAACCCATGCCCGGAGGCTGAAGCGGGCGGAAACTTGGTGGAATTGGTGGCGGCTGCTGCATTAACGTCATCGGTTGTTGCGCCATACCCATAGGCATTAATTGTGGCTGGTTCATTTGCATTTGACCTTGACCCATAGGCATCATAGGGCCCATCATGTGAACCGGTGGTGGTGGGACCGGAGGAAGGTTTCCATACCCATAAACAGAGTATTGCTGGGAATTTTGGTGTTGGGGTATTTGATACTGAGCACTTGGACCTGGACCTTGGCCTGGGCCTGGACTTGGGCTTGCGCTCTGAATGGAGGGTGGATTTACCAACATTGGCTGATATTGATGGGGAAGAGCGGGACTGGTAGCGGGAACTGATGCTTGACCATTCGGGTCTGAAACTGATGTGGGCTGCTCCGACTTTGAATTTGCGCCAGAACCTGTCTTTGAAAGTTCTTGGGCTGCAAATGTTGACAGGACGGAAGACATGATCAGCTGAGAGGAACTCGAAGCTGCGAGTTTGTCTGCCACCTCAGCTGCAATATCGGCAGCCGTTTTGTTCGATTTTCCTGCACTAGGTGTCGGAGCAACATAATTATCATCATTAAGCAATTTTCTCATGTTATTAGCCTCATCAGCTCGTGCTTGCGCCACCTGAACACAAAAATAAAAAATGTTAGTAGCAGAAACTTGTGTCAGAATCCTAATTAACAGTACCCATAATGTTTTAAGTTGCAACTATTAATGTGATTATATTACAGAGAATTTTGCTAAAGTTCAGCTCTTCTATAAAAGAATTCAGAATCCGTAGTCTCTTAATAAGTAGTAACAAGACAACTGCTTGATTTAAGTTCCAATCTAAATCCTGATGCAGACACGTAGCATTTTTTCGCCAAACACTTGAAGCTTGGCAGAAGTAATGTTTGAACCAAACTTTTCCTTGCAGCCATGCTTCTAAAACAAACAAAAATTGGTCATGTGATTAAGATATTTGGTTGGGCAGCAATTTACTAATCAAAATGGCTAAAATTTTTCCATGAAGTAGCAGATGGTCGTCCCCGTTTTTTCAATATCACGGATCACTTGAAACAATCTCTCTATGAGAAAGATTGTGCATGCCCAACCCCATACCCAGCTTGGAGAGGAAGCCTCTTTCTAGATTAGGTAGGTAATGATGATAAACAATGACGAGTAAAATTCCAGAGAACATAGCAAAGTGGCTAGGGGGAAGGTGTAGGTTCAGCTACAATGAGATCTTTTTCTTCAGATTCCCGACAGCTTACACAAGATAATAGATCACAATTCAGAGCCTCGTGATTGGAGAGAGTCAAATATACAAATCAGGCGTCATACATCTGTTTCCAAGCCAGTAATATATTGCCTTTCTCAATAGCGAATAGCAGAGACACAGGCAATCTTAACGTTCTTTTGTAATTACCAAAACCAATAAGACTACAAAACCTTTAATGAAGCCAAAGAAACATTGTCATATCTTCAAGTGCCCAGAATAATACCTGCACTTGCGTACGGATATTCTCCAATTCTGATTCCTGTACGTAAAGAAAACAGTTCTGTGTCAGACCAACAAATAAACCAAGACTAAAGGAACGGTCTTCTACTCTTTGTAAACATTTATTACAAATTTGCAAACATTTAACCAGCATCACTTGAAAACTACGAGAACAAAGCTACAAACCAAGGTGTTCCTCATCCCGAAACTGTCTGAAGCTTTAAATAGTAGAAGAGCTTTATTTTCAGTCTAATACCTGTTCTTGAAGTGCTTCTCGTAACTGTGCAACAAGTGCCACTCTATTAGTTTCAACCGACTTAAGCTTCTCGATACACTCTTTCAAAATATTTTCTTCCGTTTCCAATTCTTTGGCAAGAATTTTGCGTTTTGGATTCTTCACTGAAAAGGAAATAATGATATAAGATATTCTTTTCAAGGCTCAAGAAATGCACCACATGCACACTGCTGAATCAGATGGATCATGTCTGTCTTTCATGTCATGAAATTTTGATCTCCAGTGTTATTTGAGGACAATGTGGTGGTAATATAAGCTATAAAGCACTTTACCTTGAGCACATGCAATTTCAACGTCATGATCCATCTTCCTCACACGGTTAACTGCAGACTTGCACCTGTTCATTTCTGATTCTTCGGTGGGACGTTCATTAAGAATTAAATGGAAAGCCGACACAATTTTTTCTTCTGGACCTCCAATAGATAATTTCTGCATCAATTGTCAAAAAGAATTGAAATGATGTGCAAGACTACTTAAAAGGAATAGGCGTTCATCAAAGAACCTAAACAATCAGCTCCCAATTTAAAGGATGAGACACAGAAGCAAAAGGCCCAATTGAGTTAAGGGAAACTGAATACAACTCAATGACGAAGACTTGTCACTTACTGTCTTTCAAAACAAGGAGATGTCTAAAGAGTGTACAAGAATTTTGACAAACTAAAGAAGAAAGTGTCTTACCGTCCTTATGGAACGTGAATCCCTTCTCACAATCTTGACACTCCGTGATCGTTTCTTACCAAACTCAAGGGGGGGAGGAGGTTCATCTGCGAGCATTATATCCTTCACATTATGTGATTTTGATCCAAACACTTTTCTTTCATCCCATATTTTCACCTACAAAGGCATATATATTATTTTCAAAACCCCGTGAGATGCTTGATAAACAGTACTCCGTATATAAGAGTATGAGAATGTGGATGTATCTATCATTTTAATTACATAAGCAAGCAAACCGGAAGAAACAAACAAGCATTAACCTACGGGACATAAATGGTAAGTATACTACATCAGAGTCATAATAGTTGCATGAACCTAAAATAGAATAAAAAAGAAAACACTGATCCAACGTAGAGTCGATCCTGCTTATAAACCTTTTGAAAAAACATGCCAAAAGAAGGACACATACCAATCTGGAGATAACCTTCTTTCCCTGCTCATCATCCCTGCTATTGACGTCCTTGAGAGCCGCAGGAAGAACCTTCCAGAACTCAGTAACAAACTCATTCCCTTTACGTTTGCTGTTCTGCAGAATATCATTGGCAAGATATAAAAGGGGGACTTTCTGGACCATTGATGAGCTGTGGAACTGTTTGCTCCATGTTGCTACAACAACCTCTGCCTTGCTCCGATGAAATATACACCAATGTGACAATGCTATGTAAGGAATCAAGGAAAATTTCATCCTAAAATCACGCATATATAATAGGCAGTAGTAATTGTACTGCACTGCATACAATCTTTCAGCTTTCCTAAGATGTCCCATTTACTTTTATTTTGCCCAACTCAATATACCAGCTTTTAAGCATGACAAGTTTCATCTAAACTTGGGAAACTAGGCCTACTGTGAAAGTGCAAAAACAGAATAACTTTTCAGACGGTAAAGGCTTTGACATGCTCACACATCCAATCATATTCCGAGAGCGTATACAGTAGATATAGTAGATTGCTTCGATGGAATAGGTAGATCTAGCAGTATAAGAAATGCCTGTGATAGAATCACCTAAATAAACAGCGCATGGTGTGTCCACAAAATGCAGCCATTCACAAACTTAACCACAGGTCAATAACTGCAGCGACCCTGACCAACCACAAAAGGAAACACATCATTTTAGAACTACAGCCGTATGGGCTGCGATTCGATACGTACATCTACGACATCCCCATACTGTATTATTATACTGTATTTCACGAATGTTACCATGAACATAACTGATACTCCCTCCATCCCGGTCAATTGTTGTCCTTTGGTTTTGGCACAAAGACCAAGGAAAGAGGAGAGAGTCAATAACTAAATGACAAGTGGAACAAATTGACTGAGAATGATTAAATTACTCAACAAGTTCATTCTTAAAATAGAAAGGACAACAAATGACTGAGACACCCAAAATGGAAAAGGACAACAAATGACCGGGACAGAGAGAGTATTTGCTAACATATCTGGTGCATTATTAAAATTTAATTTTATCAGGCAAATGTTTAATCTCTGAATTCCACTATGATTAAATTTTAAATATCAGGCACATGTTCACAACAAGGCGATGACTCGTTGAGAGCCAACAAACGCTTTTAAATACCGCCATCCCTTTTGTCCATGGCATTCTTACCACAACGTTTGCCAAGATATTGATCATCAGCTCACCCAGTGAAAAATAACTTCTTTGATGTGTTCCAGTAACTTTCTCACGTATAATACTACGTCATATTCCGTATCTTTCCTTCATGCCACCTTCTTCACAACAGAAGGTAAGGCACAACCAACATAGTACCCAAGAAATTTCTCCAAGTTTCCGTCCATAAATCTAAGGAAAGAACTGAAGCACAGTTGTGTGAGGTTATGTTTTAGGTTCTATGCTACGATAACAATGTGTTCCTATGGTTGCAAACTTGCATCAAATGTGCAAAGAAGTCCTCTAATGGTAAGTGATGAATTCCACAATCAACCACCATAAAAATCACATTCTTGTATAAACAAACTTCCACTACTCAAACGAAACAATTAACCACGCCAATTTTTCAACAGCTACGCTACAAATCATTGGTATGTCGGACATTGACATTGTTATAGCAACAAAAAACAATACAAACATGCTTATTTAAACAGCATACGTTGCCCTAGTGACTTGGTACCATCTAATAATAACAGTAACTCTTGCACGAATGGTTTTACAATGTAAAACCACGATATAAAGACGGTTATACCTACAATACAACGCAAATACTTGTGTAAAACCGTCTGTAATTAAACGAAACCTCCAACAAACAAGCTAGATAACTAAATCATGGCAAGAACTACAGCAAATAATTCATATTAATAAACAAAATAAACAGAAAAGTAATAAAGATAAGTAAAAAAGGATACTTTCAATGCACTGTTGAGTGCCATTGAGCTTGGCTAGCTTATCAGCCAAAATTTGTTCACTAAATACGCTATTCATCGCCTTTTTAACTGCAATCGATAACCTCAGAACTTATCAACAACTTTCAAACACAAATCCCTTGTATTCAATTCATCAATAATCAAAACCTAAACCTAAAATACATCGATTTGAAATCACTGGTAAGAATTTCAAAATTCACCCAAAAAATGAAATTTTTCACTTCACAGAGTTAATTAACACTCCATAGTTGCAGAAAATGGCGGTAAATTTGAAGAATTGAAAATAAATTAGTAAAAAAATACAAGTAATAATTTACGAAGGAAACAAAGGAAAAGAAATGAGTTGAGGAATGTGAAAGAAGTTGAGTTGTGATTGAAGAAGAATTGAGAAGTGATAAAGGTGAAATTAAATTAGGGTTTAAGAGTGATTGAAGTTGAATGAATGAATGAATGGAGTTTTTTTTAAAGGAGGTGATTGAAGAGATCGATGAACAAAAGAGGAAAAGGAAGATACTGGTCAAGTTTTAAATAAGTTGGAAGATAGGGATAGTGAATTACAACATCTAGTCTTGAGGCGGCAAATAGCGACCCGACCTGATAACCCGACACGAAGTTAGCGGGTTCGGGTTAAGATATTATGACTCATTTAAGTAATTGGGTTGACACGAACGCAACACAAATGTTAAATGGGTTGGGTTGGGGTCTTACGACACGAACCGGACACGAATAAAACCAAAGTAAAATGAAGTAATAGATTAGCGCATAACATTTAATAAAGGAAAGTAGTAGTTTTGTTTTCACATTTTGATTAAGTTATCTTAGATGTAAAAGGTCTCAACATGTCATTTGGGTTAACTAAGTCATTTTAAGTTAAACAGGTCATATGGGTTAAGTAAGATAAAATTGAGTTGTTTAAAGATAAATGGGTTAAACAAGTCGGGTTGGATTATAAGAAAGTTAAATGGGTTGGGTTAGGGTTGAGCTATATGACCCGTTTAAGTAAATGGGTTGGGTTAGGGTTGAGGGGTAGATGACCCATTTATTCGTGACACGAACCCAACACGACACGACCTGTTTGTCAGGTCTAGTCTTGCAGCATTATCCGCCCTAAGTTTAGAACGTGTTAAAATCATGCCATACATAAGTTATGTAGGGCAAATAGTTTACTTTTTCGAATGCATTCTACTATTGTCTTATTCATACTACATGCATATAAGATTATAAGTGACTCATTTTAAACTTAAAAATACGTGAAAGTGGCAACTGAGCCTCATTACTTTGGCTAATCGTGAGATCAAACCCCTAATTGCTACAATCTAACTTAAGGGGTTTGATCTCACAATTAGCCAAAGTAATGGGGATAAATTACCACTTTCGCGCTTAACGCCATGAATAGTATCGTCTTAAACAATAACTTTTGGGAGTTACAAAGAGAGAAGGGGTCATGTGGAACTGCAAGACCCAATTTTGTTTTGATATCACAAGTTGTCTTTCGAGTTTAAGACAATCTTATTTATCGCCTCGTCGTAAGTGTTAGTTAATTTAAGAGTTATATGTTTTTTTGTGTAAAGATTGGAGTTTGTTAATGTTTTAGTCGGAAAACTGAGTTATTAACATCAAAGGAATTATTGAGTTGACTTGTTAGACAAATCTCCTCAACTAGTAGTCATTAGTGACTCAATGACAATCATCTCACAATGACGGAAAGTTACGGTTGTATAGCAAATTTGGTAATTAGATACTCCGAAATTGTGTAATATTTGTGTTGTTTACTGTAATATCTTATATTTATAAAGACTGAGATTTAACCGAGTAGACGATTTACTCGGCCGAGTGAAGGACCGAGTACCATCTGGTAGTAAGCTAAGTTGGAAGTCTGCAAGAATAGTCACTCGACCGAGTGACCACCCACTCAACCGAGTGTCGGTCGAGTATAGCTTATACGGGAAGAGTGTTTGGTGAGATATCGTTTTCATGCCTTATCTCTTCAGATTTTCCCACCTAAAACCCTTCCAAAACACTATTCCACCACTCTCTAAACTCCCCATGCAACATCTCTCTAAAACATTCATCAACAAATCCTCTCAAAAACCCTAGCATCCAAGTGAAGATTCTTTGCCTCCTTATTCATCCTTCTTGTTTGTAAGTCGATTTATACTCCACTTCCTCTTCGATCTCTTATCTTAGTAATCTCAATTATCCTAGTATACTACCCCATAATTAATGAGGTTAGTTATGAAAATTAAGAGGAATAATTAAAGAGTTTAATTAGTAGAT
>LHUT01004957.1:2144-13279 GCA_001412135.1 Silene latifolia subsp. alba | reverse complement strand
TTTTAAGAAAATGTAACCAATTAATTCACAAAATGTTATGACTAGAGGTGTCATTTTTTACCCTGAAAATGATGTGAACAATAATGGTAACATGTTATAAAAAAATAACAACATTTTATTGTAAAATGATGACATGTTACCCGTCTTATTTCAGACCAAAAGCAATGGTCTTAAGAAAAACGGACCGTTTTTTTTTTCTCTTCCCAAGGGTTTGGGCATCTAGGTTGCCGGCTGCCGCCTACGCTATAACAACACTACCTTGGTGCAACAAAAGCTCACACCCCTGGCACTGTAAGGGGGGTGAATATACACTCATGTACGCAGCCTATACTTGCGTTAAGACAAAGAGACTGTTTGTAAATAACCCATAGCTGACAGCTACTTCGTAACATAAGAGGCGCAGACGGCTTAACTACTCCTATTATGCTTTATCCCATAATAGTCAAAGTGAAAGAATGACGACTCTTTGGCTCCATTTAAATTCGAGAAAAAGGGGACTAGACTAATTATTAACAAAAATCACCAAATTGCCGGAGTTGGTAACAAGACGATATACAAGCAATCAAACCCTAGATCAGGAACTACTTGGAAGGTGAAAAGGATCAATCAGCGAGGGTCGATCCAATATTCAGTAAGACCTTAGGGGCGCTCAAGCAAAGATGGCCAATCAAGATATATTCAAATGCAGCAAAAAATTGCCACTAGACAAGTAGTCAATACGCTCGATGATTTGAGTTCAAAAGCAGCACAGTAAACAACAGTGGGGTATTGACTTCAACAAGATGATCATGCCAATGAATTAAAGTTTGACATTCTCTAGAGTTTACTAGCATAGAACTTGCATCAGTGTGAGTAACTTTAATAAAGGCGTGATGCAATACCTTCGCTAGTTTTGTAACGTAACCAGCTGCCAAAGCTGTGACTAACAATCCCAGCCCAAGCGTAAGCAGTTGACCATTTCCCCCGGGTAAACCAACATCAGATTCTTCTTGCTGCAAATTAAGAGTACTTGCTGTTACAACTTGCCTCGATTGTAAATTAAATCATAGCAGTAATAATACGTCTACAAGACAACACTTGCACTTTTTCTCTCTTTTTTTGTTTGTTTGTAACATGGGGTTTTTGAGCCAGGTAGAACTATTCGACTTAGGGCAATAAAGTTCTCCCTTCTGAGTTTTAAAACTTCTGCGTTCCCAAGGAATCGAACTGAACGCCTCTAATTAAGCTAGATCAACCCATTACAGGTTATAAGTGCGCAAGGATATGCAACAAAACTCTCTAAGTAAGCTTCAGTACAATACCCCACCCACGGTTTTCAATCCTTCGAGTAAATAAGTTTTATATTTCCAAAAAAAATTAAACCCATTGTCACCGGCATAAGAAGACCGAAGCAAGATACTAAATAAAAACAAATTTTCTGAAACTGGGTATAGAAGAGAAATAAAAGCAGAAGATAAACTAGTCAGCTTCACAAACTCAAATGTCTCCGTCAAAAGACAAGCCTAATCTTCTAGTATAAACTGCAGAGTAGACAGTATAATCAGGCTTGAGGATACAATCGCTGAACAATCGATATGTTGACAGGGAAAAGTATCGAAGGGAAAAAGATTTAATTAATTTACTACTAATCAGCATTAGAAGTATGACACAACATCATACAATGGATTTTTGGGGGAGGTGGTCATCTCCAAATCTTACGAAGAGGAGAAAAGCATCAAGCCTTTTCTTTTCATAGTGTAAATCTCTGCCCTGTATTTTTTAAGACCTTGGGACCCAAACCTGCTGACTAGAACCGGTTTTTCTCTATATTGAAAGATTTTCCCTCTCCTTCCATCTGTTTTCATTTGATTAAGACGAAAAGTCTATGTTATGTCATCATGTACTTTAATATTTAGAGGATGAGCAGGGATCCAACCTAGCTTTTATTGTCGAACAACAAAAGATAGAAACTATAGCCAAGCCAACAATAGTTATGGAGGCGGAATCAGACGCACTTATGGCGCAATGACCGAGATCAAGCCGCAGCACTGTATTCCGAGATCAAGATTAAAAATTGAAACTGGGGTTTGATACAATGCATTCACTACCATTTATACCGGTTACCTTGTAGCAGGTATCTGAACGATGTAATAGAATGTAGAAGTAGAAGTGTAGAACTATAGAAGTGTCGCCATTTAGGCCTTACAGTTCAAGTCACTACTGATGGAAGTCAAAAATAAGGGTTGAACATAACAAATGAAGATAAAAGAACAGGTAAAACTCACAAGGATAGCTCGCCCGAATGCTCCAGCACTGACATACGCCCATGATCCTGGGAGCATACCCAACCAACTGCATAATATTTCATCATTCAATCAGTGTGCTAAAAGTCTAAAAGACTTGTTTATAGTCATAAACTTGAAGAAAACATCAATGTTGACCATGTCACAACATTGTCACGGGCTCATAAAGCTAGAAGAGATCTTCCAATTGTGCAGACTACAATACTACATATTAATCCTTCTATTGCATTTAAATTTCGACTTATTAGGTCAAACAACCACCTGTTTAGATGATGCTTGTGAAAATAATTAATTTCAAAAACTTAAGTGACCAAGTTTACATTGTACCTCTATAAACAAGTAAAGAAAATAATAGTTGAAATTGAAATTATTTGACCTATACAGCACAACTATATTAATGGGACTGAGGTAGTAATAAAGACCACAATCAAACAAAAATGGTGGCCAATCCAAGACAAACTGCATATGCCAACATCCACATAAACGAAGGAAACAGACTATTTGATTGGAAAAGGTATCTTCTTCGCTCACACACAATGAGACTTGTCAAACAGGTTGGGCATGTCAGGTTCAGTCAGTAAAATTGATTGTGTTCTGGAAGTTGCATATATCTGTATTTTGGGTCGGATCGTGTTCAAGCTTGACCGAAACCTTAAAGTTTGTAGGTCATTTGAGCTTTGGTACAAGAACTCCAAGATCCATAAAATTGAGTATGGAAATATGGTCGAGTCATGCTAGGTCTAGTGAGGCTACTATTAAAATGGAGACAGTAAAATGACAGAGTTAGGTTGTCTGTAAGGAACTACCTTGTTGTGATACAACATGATTAAGAACACTACATAATGAATTAATCAGAGATACTGAGGCAAAGGCGCAAAGCCGACATGGAAACCATACAGTCCAGACTCCAGTCACTCCACACATATACAATATGGGCTTATATTTTAAGGTGCAAGTTCTGACTCAGAACAACGTTTAAATGGCTGAACTCTTTCACTGGACTGATGCAGGGCTTAAAGAATCATTTTTTTTTCTCCTTAGTCCCTAATGCAGGTGAAGCAAACCCATGAAAATTAAACAGAAAAACCATCTGTTTCTTGATGGATAGAGAAACTCTCAAATTCAAAAAACTTCCGTTGATTAAAGCCACCAATTTTTTTCTGTGATATTGTAGATCCAAATGCAGCTCATTTGTGCAAATGGCACAATTTTATTATGGGAACCATCTTAACAATCAATAAAAGCAATCAAGGTTATACCACATATTGTTGACACTTGGCAGAGAAAAACATAATCAATTTATAGCTTTTGCAATCAGAACCAAATAAGAAACGTGTCTGAAGGAGGTGAAGAACCAGACCTTCCCAAGACGTAAGGAACAAACTTCACAGACGTCAATCCATACAAGTAATTCCCAAGGGAAAACGGAAGTAGTGGACTCAACCGAAGGAGGGTCACAACTCTGAAACCATTTTCTCCAATTGCTTTATCGATAGCAAGGAACTTCTTGTTTCCTTCAACCATTTTCAAGATCCGCTCACGAGCAAAGTATCTCGCAATTAAGAAAGCAATGCTTGCTGCTAACTGAAAGGAAAGAAAAAAACAGATTACCCCTGTGGATCACTTGGCATTGTCTTGCATACATAAGTAATAAAACAAAAAGAGATATGAAAGCTTACTGTTCCACTAATAGAGACGATGATGGTTCCTGTGACAGAACCAAATAAAAGACCAGCTGACATTGTCAAGGGAAGAGCTGGTATGGCAAGTACCTATAAGAACTGACACGAATAAGTTCAAAAAGCAGAAAACAAGCTTAATATCTTATAGCTATTTAAGGAATTAGCTTCCTAGAGGAAAGCACTAGTTCAACTGAATGCAACACTTCTATTATGAGAAATTGACTAGCAGTAACAAAAATGTATCAACAGTATGGAACACATGCCTCTAGTCCTGCATAAACCAGCACAAACAAAGCATATCCAGCTGGTCCATAACCTGATAGTTGTAACAAATCCCATAAGAATGCATACGGAACACAAATTTAATTAACATGGAACCAAAATATAACAGAAACCTTACACAACAAAATTACCCAACTGCCTCAAAGGGTCTCGCAAATGGCAGGGTAGAAAGGTTAGATGTACGCAGCCTTACCCTTATGTTAATAAGAATAAGAAAGAGAGATTCTTTCCAGATGACACATAATAAAACTTGCATTGAAAAATCGAAAATGGCTACTATTTCCCTATTAAAAAGACGTGCAACCAGTTTAGTGCGTTATTTTACTTTATTCCATCATATAGGAGTGCTTGATACGATTTTGGATCAATCATATTATTCTTCTTTCAGCTGGCAGTGATGTATGAGCTAAGTCACACGCTATCGAGCTATTTTGAGCTATCATCAAGGGTATAAAGGGTAATGACCGAGCTAAATATACAAATGTCACTGGTATAAAGTTTAATGACCTAGCTATTTAGAGCAAATATCAAGCAAGCTAGTCACAAAAGCTAAGTAAACGTTATCACCAATAAGTCGTGGGGAGATTGTTGATCGAAGTGTGACATACGCGAGAGAAAAAGCTATGCTTGGATTATTCCGTAGCATAATGCAGTTTCAGGGATACGTAGGACACCTCATATAAAAATCCAAAGACCATGATTCATCAATGCACTCAAATTTTGATAGTTGAAGTCATATTGTGTTTTAGTTAGCATAGGAATTTTCATACTGTCGCGCTACTAGTTTTAGGATACAGCTTACAATATCTTTTAAGTTTTATTGAAATTTATTTATTTAACTAGCTGCACATTGCTGTTTAATTAGTGTTAGGAAATTCGTACATGACTACACATTAGCATAAATAGGGGTAGAACACTCGCATACTTCATTATATGACAAAATTTACCACAACTGCATATCAACAACAGTTTTTATTTGTCAAAAAAAGCTAACTTTTCATTCCGTCACCATGAGCAGTCAATAATTCATTAACCGATGGAATCAAGTAAAATATTGAATGACTACGAAACCGTCTTCAGATCAAGCGTCATACTACCAACCGAATAATAGGAGATGACTGAAGTTCACAGAATCACATAAGCTGGGTATGCTCTTAACTCAAAAAGATTCAAACTTCTCTCATGATGCACCATTCACACAGTCTACAATCTGGTAATGAATGGCATTTCTCAATAAAGATTAACTGGAGATACCTCATCTAAAACCAGGATGTTAACTCATTAACAATAACACAACTCTTACTCTAAGCACTTATATCAACTAATAAGAGGTTGACCTAGCTTAACCAAAGGTCTGAAGTTCAATTCCTCATGAGGTTCAACAGTGCTAGAAGATCGGAGAGCTTTGTCTCCATTGTGCTCCTACTCGACTCAAATTCGAACCAAAACAGATGTGCAAACCAAAAACAACAGCACAATACTTGTCCTCATTCAGCATTTAGTAACTAAAAATAGCATCATTTACTAGACAAGGGGATACCTCAACAAAAAGAGAAAAATACATGCACAACCAAGAGATAAGACATTGCAGCTTGAGACAAATTTAAGAATCAAATATTGACAATCAACAACAACATCAAAGCCTTAATCCCAAAATGATTTGCGGTCAGCTAACATGAATCATCCTTTAGAACCGTCACTGAGTGGTTCAAATATTGACACATACTTATCTAAAACTCCATCCCAAATGAATCAAACTCAACAACAACAACATTACCCCAGTGCATTAAACACTCCCGAAACGTCGTATCTACGCAGCCTAACCCTTCTGATAGCAATACAGAGATACTATTTCCGAATTACCCAAAATGAATACAGCTCATGAAACTAAAACCAAGTAAAATTTCAAAAATTAAACAAAAATTAACAGGAAAGTACCTTCAATGATAGTGGAAAACTGGGTCAAGAAAGAATTAATCTGATCTCTATACAAATACCCAAGAGAGCCAAACCCACCAACAACACCAACCAATACTAAACCAGCCAAAATTGTTCCTTTAATTGCATTTTCACCTTCAAAATCCGAACTTTCTTCATTTTCTTCTTTAACCTCAATTTTTTTATCATCATCATCTGGTTTTGGGTTAAAATTCAGAAGTCTTTTTAAACTTTGAGGTGATTTTTGAACAGTTTGAGTTTGATGTTGTTGTTTCTTAGAAGATGAACAAGATGGGTTTAAGAAATGAAACTTCTTGATTACCTTATTACCATTATTATGATTATGATTATGATTATGATTTCTGAGGTTTCTGGGTATTTGAGGATAAGAACATGGACATGAAAGATGCTGAAAAATTATGACACTTTTCATTTTATTTTTGTTGGATAATCACCAGAATTTGTTGTTCAATGTTGTTAACATTCAACAACAAAACTTAGTGCTGTTGTTGTTACAACTGAAGTTCATCGTGTGTTTGTTTTGGTGTTATCTTTAGTGATGCAAATGTACTTCTGGAGGGTGCTACGTGAAAGGAATATCCCTTATTGTGTCATCCACAATCCCATTTGTTAGGATTTTAGGATGATGTTCGTTTGGGTCGGTTATGGGGTGCGGTTAGAGGTGGCAATCAGGTCATATCGGGTTGGTTGGATTCGGGTTCAGTTCAGGACTTCAAGTCATTGATCGTCGGGTCACAAATGGGATGCGTCGGGTCAGTTTCGAGCTGGTAATTTTTCGGGTTCTGTCGGGTCGGGGTAAGTTTGCCAACTCTAGTTGCGTTTAAAGCTGGTTCGGGGTAATAGTGAGATTACGTAGTTTGAGTCGGGTTTGTGGTGGGTGATCGACAAGTGACAAGTTGGGCTAGGTTCGGTCTGGTCATTATCGGGTTAGGTTACCGGCATAATTTTTACTTTCGACTAATAATTTCATTTTTTAAATTTTTAGATGCATTTAAATTGTTTTCAAGTTGAATTGTCATTGCTATCTTATTTAGAATATTGTTATAGACTCATTGATTAGTTTGGGTCTTTACAAGACCACAAGATCATTTCATGGTCAGGGTTTACCCAACAAACTAGCTGGCCGCGTTGTGTTGATTTCTCAAATCCAACGTGTCAATTTTGATCAGATACAACTCGATTACAACCAAATAAAACAAATTTTCAACTGAAGAAAGTTCATGCAACATTTTTTTTCACTTGAAGGACAATCCTACGCACCAAAAAAAAAAGGACAATCCTGCTATTCAATACTGCGCCTGCGGTCCAAATAAACTAGACAACCAATAACATACTCGTGCCTGCAATCAAAATCTTGATAACTCAATTGTGAATGTGCAGTATGGCAACCTATGTTTAATGCAACAAACATTTTTCTGACCAGCACAGGAGATACAATCAATCATACTAATGGCAGAGCGCCCAACAGAATGCCTTTAAATAAAAACGACATCTAGCCTGTAATCTGCCAATTTACAAGACAAAGTGAGCCATAAGGAATTGCAAGTCCTTGCAATTGAAGTCGGAATAGAATCAGCATCTCTAAACCATATTTACGCAGTTTGTGGTTCTTGCATGTTGTTGCTTTCCATATGTTGAGGTGAAGAGCTATTTGCTGGTGGAAACAGTTTGTCTTTGAATGTCAGCAAGCTTCCTACTGGTTTCGAAACAGAAGCTCCCAGCTGCTGAAGCTGATTTCCAACATTTGCCTGGAAATGCTGCAGCGACAGCTCGTCTCGCTTTTCCAGAATTTGGACAGCAGAGTCTGTCACCGTGTTTATCTGAGAAGACGAGCACAAGTCATTCCTGATTATCATGGTTTGTTCTAGTTCTTGAGGCACCAACGATACACTAATCCAGATAAAATCATAAAAGCCTTGAGGAAACTAATTATCACCAACTAAAGCTTCAAAAATCTCAACCTACACAGCTTTGATGCACTTGGCATTATTAACAAATACTAAGTTGATTACAGAAAGTGAGCAAGAAATCTTGTGAAAGTGTCTTGGTCATTACAGTCGGGGTAAGAAACCAACTAAAACAAATGACTAATTACTGTTATTAAAGTCCTCAAAGTGGTCCAGCAACTCCAGGACCACATAGCGGCATAGCCTACTGGAAAAAATCAGCAAACAAGCCTACAAGTCTTGAAGGTACGGAGCTTGTTACTTGTTAGTCTAACAACACAGAGCCCCTCTTATCAAACAATGATATAGTCCAAATTGAGCTAATTGAGGTTACCAACTTTGCCATGGTCAGCACTAGGCAGTTGGTACTCAACCACATAAAGTTGGCCTCGGACAGTATAGGCGTACATTACTAGCTCAATCTTATAATGGTCCTCCACCCTTGACTAACCCACTAACTCGGCTGGTGGGTTGGTGGCAATCAGAGGCTGATTTCTTTTGTGATCGGCAGCCTCCCTCCCACCCGAAAATTTGGTTCTTATATAGGAAATTATATATTGGTATCTATGGAGATTGATAAGTAACTCCTGCTCATAGTCTTTTATAACAAAATAGAGTGCAGAACGTCTAGGAAACAGATCGTGGTTCCCTGCTGTTTTTAGGCCCTCCCCAAACTATCACCAAGATATTCATTCACCTGGTGGGAATGGCCATTAACCAGCAGCTTTATGAATCCACAATGTCGTTCCCTGGCTAGCAAAGCTTCGCCGGCTTTTAACTGAGGTATAGTGAATATTTCAGTTATCTCTTGCAAAATAAATATTAGTACCATTTTTCTTTTTTGGAAAAGTTACACTCCCAGATCTCCAACAAGAAATACATGCAAATATGCAATGCAGCTAAGGAAAGTTTTAAGCGCTAAATTTTATCATTAAACTGGTTGTTTAAGTTGGTCTAGTAGCCTTCATAACTAGCCATCTAATGACAGAAAAGATTGATTTTACATCATAGCAACTGATGTTGAAAAGTTTAGGGCTTGCTTTGAATTGAAGTAATTATAACTGGGAGTAATAGACCTTAAAACGAAAAGAATAAGAGATTGGTGGTTAAGGAGGGTGGAAAGGTGTGGTAGAGGAGGAATCATTACCCCCATATGGGGATAATACATTACTTAAGGGGGAGGTGGGTATCTATTCCCTGCTTAATGGAGCAACTATTACACTATCTTCTCCATTCACCACTATCGCTTTCCTCCATTTTATAGTTCAGGGCTTCGGAGTTCTCAGCAGTTCTGTACGACAGGGCAGTTTATGATCCACTAACAAATGGTACACATATACTAAACCTAATTCAAATGTAAATATTCCAAAAATAACTACTACTAACACCAAATGTAAATGTTACATCTGTACTGCTAAAACGTCATATTTACTTTTTAGCGTTGTTTGGGTACAAAAGTTAGGAGGCACTGGAAGCGGGAAGGAGGGTGTGAAGGCGGACTGAAGTCTGAAGCTTAATGTTTTCCTTCCAATTGAGAATGGAACATCCTCCATTTCCCTCCAACCAATTTTTTATCCAAACAAAAGGATTTTTCGCTCCATTCACCTCCAATCAAAGGGTCATACTTTTGCTGAGTTCTGTTAAACAGACACTATAATTTTAGTCTACGTGAATTTTGGGTCGTATAAGGCGATGAGATGATTTATGCGGGGGTAACTTGATGAATACATTAACATGTTTCACATCAAAATTCTTCCTTAAAATCACATTATAAACTAGCTTAACTATCACAACTGCAAGTTCAACAGAAATCTAAAGCAGAACTACAAAAGAAGCAAATTCACCAAAAAAAATACGTATAAGAACCAACAAAGAAAATCTCACCGAATAGGCAGCCGTCTGTATCAATCCTTTCGCAAGAGGCAAAATGCAAAACCTAACCCCAAAAAGAAATACAATAAGAGCTCGGATGTAACCAAACCCAACAAAATACTACTCCCTCCATCCCGGTCAATTGTTGTCCTTCAGTTTTGGCACAAAGACCAAGAAAAGAGGAGGGGACCAATTATTAAATGACAAGTGGACCAAATTGAGTGTGAAGGATCAAATTGCTCATAATAGAAATGACAACAATTGACTAAGATACCCAAAATGGAAAAGGATGACAAATGAACGGGACGGAGGGATTATATCAAAACCAAGTAAAAAATTTACACAAAAGCAGCAACAACATTAACCCTCAAGGGGGCTTCTCCAAATTGCAGAATAAGGGGGTCGGATGTACGCAATCTTACAATTTCTAGACAACCAAAGACAAAAACTACGTTGAGAACTGCATTGAGTAACCGCTACTTCATGATAAAAAGAGTCATTTTGCTTTATTCCATCGTGCCAAAAAAACAAAATAGAATTCATGAGCAAAAGAAGAAAGGAATGATTACATTCCGCGGCCTCCAGCAAGAGCTTCATCAGCTGGGTGTCTCCATTCATCAATTCTGCAAAAACATAATAATCCCAACAATGATGACTAGTACTTAGTACTCCCGCCCACTCAATTGGTTGTTTACTTTTGATTAAAATACGTGTCACGGAAAAATAAAAACGTAAACAACTAGTTGAATCGGAGGGAGTAGTAAATTAAATTGATGGCAATTTAAAAAAGAGGAGAAACATACACCCAGCCGTAGCGACGGTCGAATAAGAGGCGTTTAGTTGGCGTAGTTTGAAGAGCCCCTTTACCTTCCATCGTCGCTTCTTCTGAAGATAAAATCACATGTTCGATTGCTCAGTACTCCTATAGTCCCAACTCCCAAGTCCTATCTACTATGCCATCTAGTAAACGAGTCGATTTGGGTTTGGTTTGGGTCGTGTTGAGTTGATATTTAAGTCTATGGTCTAGTCAGTTCAAATTGAGTTGGGTTAGGTCGTTCTTCATGGTGTTGTTATCGGCTTATTGTAGTAGCAGTTAATGTATTATACAACTG